>JAODAL010018786.1:0-73801 GCA_025379985.1 Phyllomedusa bahiana
CTTGTGAGGAGTCACTATATACTCCCTTCTGATGACTCAATGTGGTTAAACAGACAACCAAAAGGTTGCCATAGATGCAGTGGTTGTATTACCTTGAGACCGGAAAAATGTTCCGTAATGCAAAAACTGGACAATCTTTTGTGATCAAACACTTTATTAACTGTCACTCAAAAGGAGTGATCTATCGTATTCGATGTCCATGTGGACTCGAATACATAGGAAAGACCACACGCGAGTTGAGAAGGGGAATTGGCGAACACCTGTGTGATATTCGCAATAAGAGAGACACACCGGTTTCTAAAGATATGTGGAACCAACATGGAGGAGCATTTGGAGATATAAGGATAATGGGAATTGATCTTGTGAAACCTCATGAAAGGAAAGGAGATCTAGAAAATGATCTCCTCAGACGTGAAACTTTTTGGATATACACATTGGGAACGGCGCACCCACAGGGACTTAATGAGCAACTGAATTTCAGTTGCTATTTATGATTTTCCTTCCCTTGTAAATATGAATTAGCATAGTATGGGACCTTGGAACATTGTGTATACATTATTCACTGTGGAGATTCTTATGATCCCTTATGAGAATGTGGTAGTAACTAATAGGTACCATATATGCTTTCATGCAAACTAAGTTTGGTTATATTATGATTCAACTATATTCTCTTATAATGTAGCTCCTCAAGTTCCCATCGCTAGGTTCATACGGTATTAACATTCTAGCACCATTACTTTGAATTTACATTCTATTGTCACTATTGTGATTCTATCTTACGTTTCGTGGTGTATCTATTCCATCACGGTCATTACCATGATTGTGCCTAACGAGACCTCCTCATTGCAGATTACTGCTGATTGTTATCTGGGAGACCTTGCCTGGGTTCTGAACGAGTGACAGACTCACGCCCCTTATGGGCAGACCTGTCCTCGTTCGTATGAATGACGGGCGCCGCATTAGGTGAGCGACACGCGTCATCGATCCCCGCACTGTGGGCGGAAGTCGTCATGAGTATTCCGCAACTAAGGGCGGAAGTGACGATATCCCGGAACATACGCGCGGCCAGGTTCACCTGGCAATGGCCGTAAACATCCGGTCTTCGGCGTACTTAAGGCTGGCTCATTCCGACGACAAACGGCGGGCACACCATAGCCCCTCCGGTGGTACTAGGAGCCGTATGCTCCATGACCTATCCTTTAGTCATCTCTTGACTCCGCTTCATTCTGTGAGTATGGATTTGTATATTGGTTAGCTATTATTGGGCATAAAGTCTGGATCTGTGGGCTGCATTAAGGGATGATCTCCTGTATATACGCCCTTTAATAATTTATAATGGGATTGTTCCAGCTATGCATTTATGGCTACCATTGATCGAATTAAAATTCTGAATCTGCTATTTCCGATGAAAAATCTTTTTGGGAATTAATTTTAGTTGAAATAATTTATTTATGCCCTTATGTATATTCATTCTATTTTTAGATCCCATACATTACTTTTTCGTCCCCTGAAGAGACCGTGGTGGGTCAAAACATGTTGGGACATTGCATGGGACATTGCATGATAACTGGGTAAGAAGGGAGTGTATAAGTGAGGGTCTTTGCATCATGGTGGGGTCGCCCTTTTCAGAGCGGGTGCTCCGCATACTCTATAGGTGCAAGGATCGTCAGGGATCCATCTAGGAGAAGGTACTCTCTCATTGACGGCACCTTTGTGTATTGGATATATGTTCTGGGTATGATATTTTGAACATATGTCCATTTGGAATATTTTGAGTGCTCAGCCACACCTTATTTTAAATTGTGAAGTAAAAGTTATGTTTTATATTTCACATAAGTATCATATGCACTTCATCTTTTTTTGTTTTTTCTTACTAGCTCAGGAATAACCGACAACACCGCAATATAAAGACCACATCAAACACCAGCTCAGGTATAACCTACAGCACCGCCATATAGAGACCAAATAGAGGTCAGACACCAACTCAGGTATAACCTACAACACCGCAATATAGAGACCACAGAGTGGTCAGACACCAGCTCAGGTATAACCTACAACACCCCCCATATAGAGACCACATAGTGGTCAGTCACCAGCTCAGGTATAACCTACAACACCGCCATATAGAGACCACATAGTGGTTAGACACAAGCTCAGGTATAACCTACAACACCGTCATACAGAGACCACATATTGGTCAGACACAAGCTCAGGTATACCCTACACACCATGTCAGGTCACCATCACATGACAGGGACTACAGCATTGATCCATCACAGAAGAGAAATAACCCCTGACATCCAAGGACTTAGGAGACATTCTATCTGCTCAGTCATTCTCTGAATCATTCTTTTTCCCTTTTTCTTCTCCATCCAGTCTAGACCATCATGACAACTTCTACCGGCCACAACTCATCCCTGCAGAATTTACCACACAAACATCTTATACTTCTCACTTTATCAGCCTTACCATACCAATTCCTACCTCTGTTATGGATGACCCCCCATTACGTAAGTACGTAGTAGGTAGGTAGCAATGTTGCCCACCATTAGGTACCCCAGTAGGTAGGTTTGTTGCCCCCTGTAGGTAAATTTACAGCCCTCTGTTGGTAGATTTACAGTTCCTTCTAGGAATATATATAGCCCTCTGTAGGCACAAGTATATAAACTGTCCTCTGTAGGTAGGTATACAGTCCCCTGTAGGTAAACTATAAAACAAAAAATAGGACCAGGTGCTCGTCTGCAGCAAATAAATCCTCGTGCAATGGCAACGTAGGATAAAGAATATATTTATTTCATTAAAAACATAAATAGCATAACGCGTTTCGTGCTAAAAAAGCACTTCCTCAGATGCTGTAATGTTACATACATAGTAGAAAAAGCAAACACTGCTTATATACCTAATACCAAACTTTGTAATTGGCTGGTAAGCCTACAACCAATCCTGGTACTTGTTGGAAAAAACAAAAAAAAACAAGAGAGTTCAGAGGAAGCCCATGAATACATACAAAGCTATTTAAAAATGAGGGCTATAATAAAGGAGAAAATTCCATTGGTTGAGCGAAATGGCGGGGGATTCGTAATATCCAATTAAAATTGAAGCTACTCCGTGTCTGTATTTGCTCTATGGGAGGCAGCTTAGCCAATTAGTTACTGAGAAACCTACAATCATTGCAGGTATTCAAAGAGAGGACGCCTATGTGCAGGTAGGCTAAAATCCCAGCGTACTAAACAGAGAACGCAAATGAGCACGTAACGAACGAGACACAGTGAGAGAAACGTGCGTACTAATATGAAGATAATAAAAAGTGACTAAATGTGGAATTCCTAAGTAGTTAACATGTATAAATCGCTGCAAAAGCAGGAAAAAAAAAAAGTTGCACCCGACATATACTGAGAGTGAACAGCCAATAAAAGATCGCGATACAAAATATAAACCAATAATAAACAGAGAGACAAAATGGCATCGGGATATAACCCGAAGTTACTTAGTGCTGAATATAAAGATAAAATTAGGAACTAGCCCGATTTATAAATAAATGTCTTATAAATCGTAGTGAAAGTTATAGAAACACAACAATTAAATAAAAAAGACCCAAAAATAGTCTAATCAAAAAACAAGCTCAACAGCTTCGTTTAACCCCTTGTGATTCACCGTTTGCAATGTGAACATCCAGAATACCTAGCTTCTTTGTAATATGCGAAAACGATCGTGGATGTCACTGGATATATGATCTATGGGCTGTATAGTTAGTTTAGAGGGGTCCTGTTGATGAAAATTTTTAAAATGCCTCGATACACTATGATTGAGATCACCTTTATTGATACGTGATCTGTGCCCATTTAGGCGTAAATGTAAGGGACGTGTAGTGCGTCCAATATATTGCAGATTACAATTGCACTGAATTAAATATGTGACGAAGAACTCTTACAATTTAAAGTATGTTTCATTTTGTGAACAACACTAGTGGTGGTTGAGGTAGCTTTAACAATAGACATACAGCATAAGCATGACGTGGTACCACAAGGACTGCTATTTGGTGCCGTGCTGTTATTGGGATTCATTTCATCCGGACCACGAATTCGGCAAGGGGCAATTACATTTTTGACATTCGGTGCCCTTTTGAAGATTAAGCCAGTACGCACGTTTCTCTCACTGTGTCACGTTCGTTACTTTCTCATTTGCGATCTCTGTTTAGAACGCAGGGATTTTAGCCTACCTGCACATAAGCGTCCTCTCTTTGAATACCTGCAATGATTGTAGGTTTCTTAGTAACTATTTTAATTGGCTAAGATGCCTCCCATAGAGCAAATACAGACACGGAGTAGTTTCAATTTTAATTGGATATTACAAATCCCCCGCCATTTCGCTCAACCAATGGAATTTTCTCCTTTATTATAGCCCTCATTTTTAAATAGCTTTGTATGTATTCATTGGCTTCCTCTGAACTCTCTAGTTTTTTTTTTTAACCAAAAAGCACCCGGATGGGTTGTAGGCTTACCAGCCAATTACAAAGTTTGGTATTAGGTATATAAGCAGTATTTGCTTTTTCTACTATGTATGTAACATTACAGCATCTGAGAAAGTGCTTTTTTAGCACAAAACGCTTTATGCTATTTATGTTTTTAATGAAATAAATATATTCTTTATCCTACGTCGCCATCACACGAGGATTTATTTGCTGCGGACGAGCGCCCGGTCCTATTTTTTGTTTTATAATTTATTATCGTCCCCCGAGGTCTTCCAATACCAGGGGTCCTGGACTACATGGCTGCTGTCTTTGGGCTTAATTAAGCCAAAAAAGGTTTTTATGAGCGTTGTGTCTCTACAATATAAGCACAACGCCATCAGGTGAGCACCTTGCATATTTTACTTATTGAATTTATTGAATATTATTACTTATTGAATTTCCTGATGTACTTTCACATAGAGCGCCCTCTCCCTCTTTTCATTTTCTATATATGTTCCCTGTAGGTAGATATACTGCCCACTGTAGGTAGGTATACAGTTCGCTTTAGGTAGATATCCTGCCCCCTGTAGGTACAAGTAGATATACTACCCCCTGTATATATAGCCCCCTGTAGGTAGATATATAGCCCCCTGTAGGTACAGGTAGATATACTGCCCCTTCTTGGTAGGTATACAGCTCCCTGTAGGTAGATATACTGCCCACTATAGGTAGGTATACAATTCCCTGTAGGTAGATATACCGCCCACTGTAGGTACAAGTAGATATATTAACCCCTGTATATATAAGCCCCTGTAGGTTTATATATAGACCCCTGTAGGTACAGGTAGATATACTGCCCCCTGTAGATAGGCCCCTGTAGGGTATATTCCCCTATAGGTTATATAGCCCCTGTAGGTAATGTGCCCCCTGTAGATTATTGGCCTCTGTAGAGAATATGCCCCCTGAAGGTTATATGCCCCATGTAGGTTATAGGCCCCTGTAGATTATAGATCCCTGTAGGTTATAGACCCCTGTAGGTAATATGCCCTCTTGCAGATTATAGGCACCTGTAGTTTATAGACCCCTATAGGTTAAAGTCCCCTATAGGTTATAGTCCCCTGTAAGATGTAGGACCCTGTAAGTTATAGACCATGTGTAGATAATATGCCCCCTGTAGGCTATAGCCCCCTGTAGGTTATAGTCCCCTGTAGGTTATAGCTAGAGATGGGTGAAATTTTCAAAAATTCGGTTCGCCAGATTTGCCGAATTTCCCGCAAAAATTGCTTCAACTCGAATTTATTTGTGGCGAATTGCATTAAAAAACAGCTATTTCCTGGCTGCTGAGAGCCTGGAGGGTGTTGTAGAACATTGTGCCAAGCTCAAATATGCATAGGGAGCGTGGTTTGGTATTGAAACAATGCTGAGATTTAGTATGACACGCAGATGACAGGCGCCGCTCTTAGGCTATGTTCACACGGCTTAACTGCGGGGCGTAATTCCGCCCAGGAAATTACGCCGAGTGGCTGGGGGCGGGGCGGGAGCGGGGGGCCGGCGCCTCACCGGCCCATAGACAGTCATTGCTAGCGGCGCGTATATGCCGCTAGAAAGTGACATGTCAATTATCTCCCCCCTCGGCGTATTCGCCGAGCAGGGAGAGGAGACGTAATGCATAGTTCTCTATGAGAACTGTGCATTACCGTAGTTACTGGGACGGATTTAGCCCGTAATTGGTGCACTCTGGCGCGTTATTATGGACTGAATTACGTCCCAGAATAAGCTGTGTGAACATAGCCTTAGAATTGCTTCACACTTCACTTCTCTGGGCAGTTACAGGGGCAAAACTGACCAAATAACTGAAGTGGAAACGCAGCCTGACAAGTTAAAGTCAGCACCAGCTGCAAAGAACCGAGCTGAGGGCCAAGATCCTACCATGGTGTCAAATAACGCACTCCTTTTCCACCGTCATCAGATGATTCCACAGATTGTGACAGAACCTGTTCTGTTAAACGCTGATACATGTAGAGCTCCCCGAATGAGTGGAGAGGGTGTCGGCAGTAATTTTGCGTTGACGTCATTGATTATTTTGCCCTTCCTTTCATCCATCAGTGTCCGCTTTCAATCGGTCAATAATCCATCAGTATTGCTAAAGCCAAAAACAAACAGGAGTTGATCCAAAACAGAGATGACCAGTAAATGGGATATTTGCATGTCTTCTGTGTTCTGTATCCACTCCTGCTTTTGGCTACCTTATCATCAGACAATCCTGATTGCTTCTGACAGGTTAAAAGAAGGAGAAAACCAAACATAGTGGCAACGTCATAGAGTGGGGGAGTGTGGAAACAGCATTAGGGAAGCACAGGGTGGTCGACTGAGAGAGTGGTCAGTTGGCAGCAGCATGAGTAGGCCACAGAGTGGCACAATCACAGAGTGTGGAGGTAGCAACAACATGAGTAGGCCACATAGTGGCAAATGACAGATTGTGGAGGTGACAGCAACATGAGTAGGCCACAGAGTGGCAAATGACAGATTGAGGAGGTGGCAGCAACATCAGCAGGGCACAGAGTGGCAAATGACAGATTGTGGAGGTGGCAGCAACATCAGCAGAGCACAGAGTGGCAAATGACAGATTGAGGAGGTGGCAGCAACATCAGTAGGCCACAGAGTGGCACAATAACAGATTGTGGAGGTGGCTGCAACATCAGTAGGTCACAGATTGGCACAATGACACAGTGTTGAGGTGGGGGCAGCAACAGCAGCAGCAGCATGAGGTCAGAAAGTGGCACAATGACAAATTGTGGAGCTGGCAGCAACATCATTAGGCCACAAAGTGGCAAATAACAGATTGTGGATGTGGCATCAGCATGAGTAATAATAATAATAATAATAATAATCTTTATTTATATAGCGCCAACATATTCCGCAGCACTTTACAATATAGAGGGTATAAACACAGACAAACCAGACATTACATTATAAAAAAGCTACTGACAAATAAGACACGAGGTGTGAGGGCCCTGCTCGCAAGAGCTTACAATCTATTAGGGTGTATGGGTGAAACAAAGAGTGACAAGTGCTTGGTTTACAATGGTCCGGCCATGTTACATAAATATAGGGTAGTATACATAAAAAAAGTGGATGTACCTGCCATCCAAACATACATCTATATACAGATAAGTGCCTGTGGGTGCCAAAGTGCAGGAAGTGACGAATATATGACAGAATTTGGGGGCTTAACAATTAGGGATCTTGGTAGGCTTGTCTAAGACGATGAGTTTTGAGAGCGCACTTAAAACTGTGAGGGTTGTGAGTGTGCCTGATCACATGGGGTAACATGTTCCAGAGAACTGGTGCAATACGTGCAAAATCTTGGAGAAGGGCATGGGAGGTTCGGATGAGTGAGGTGTGTAACCTTAGATCAGTAGCAGAGCGGAAAGCCCGGGTACGGTGGCAGACAGAGATGAATGAGGAGATGTAGGAGGGTGCAGCGCTGTGGAGAGCCTTATGGGGGGGGAGTGGATTTTAAAGTTGAAATCTTTATGAAAGGCAGAGGCGAGCTGACCGGGGAAAGAGGCATCAGTTAGGGGCGGAAAAGAAAAAAAAACCGGCGTGCTTTCAGGACAGATTGGAGAGGGGAGTTTACAGAGGGGAACCGATAACAGGGATTTCAGTATCAAACAGAAAGAATAAGAGAAACAATGAGAGTTTGAGTTTTTTCCCACAGTGAGAAAAGTAGGTTTTTTGGAGATGTTTTGAGGTGGGGTTTGAAGGGGGAGCGGCGGGGATTGGGAATATGGGGGAAGGCAGATCAGAATCTATTTATAACCCCAAAAACAGGGGCCTTGCTGCCTAGGATTAGGGTGGTGCCACACCTGAGAGAAAATGCAGGTGGGGTTTTGGTTTAGTAGGGGGTGAGATGATAAAAGTTAGTTTTAGTGAGTTTAGTTTCCGAGGGAAGAGGAATGATGTCAAGACAGGGGACAGACAGCACGGTTTTTTTGTAGCAGGCAGAGTGATGTCCCGGGGGGAGGTGTATAATTGGGGTCATAGCATAAATGGTACTGAAACCCCAAATCGCTGATTTTTTGTCCAACGGGGTTGTGTAGAGTAAAAGACGAGAGGCCCAAAGAGGGACCCTGAGAAACCCCGACAGAAAAGGGGGAAGGGAAGGAGGTAAACTGGAAAATAAAGACTAAAGGGGAGTGGCAAGGGTAGGATGAAACCCAAGAAAACGGAGTCCGGTACCATGGCACTCACATTTTGGGGGAGGTGGTGATTAACAGTTCAAATGCGAGAGGACCCAGAAAAAGAAACAAGGATATTTTACCCGAGATTTTCTGCGGAAGATCATTTGAAACTTTTTCAAGAGCGTTTCTGTGGGTGTAAAAAAGCAAAACCTGATTGCAAGGGTCAATGAGAGAATTTTCCCCAGAGATAGCGGGGAGGGGGGTAGACCCAAGCGTTTTTCCCGGAGTTTGGAGATGAAGGGCAGGTTAAGACGGGTTGGGATTTGGGACACGGATGGGTCCAAGAGGGCTTTTTTTAAAAAAGGGGTTATAACAGGGGTTTAAAGGATGGAAAGATCCCAGTGGGAAAAGGTTACAGATTTTTGGGTAAGAGAGGACAGCTGGGAAATGGACTGGGGAAGGTGGCGGGAATGTGGTACAAGGTGGGGGCGTGCAGACAGGAGAACCTGGGCACTTCTTCTTCTGACTCGGGTAAGGTGAGAGCAATTTAAAGGCGGGGGAGGGCAGATGGGGATTTTTGGGATTGTGATTGATGTTTTTGCCGTCTGTCAATTTTTTCTTTTGGAAAGTGAGCCAGGCATCAGCACAGAGGTCATGACCGGGGGCCCGAGCTTTTGGGGCCCGAGGAGGGATGGAAGGTGTGAAAAAGAGGTTTTGGGGGTTTTTGTGTAGTTTGAATGAGGGGGGTGAAATATTTTTGTTTTGGGGCAGTGAAGGGCAGAGTGGTAAGTCCTTAGCATTTAAATTTTTTTAGTGGGGGAAATATGCAGGTTGCTTTGACTTTTTTCCTAACGCTCAGCAAACCGGAAAACGCTGAAAATGGCAAGTCTAGGGTGTCCCAAGGATGGTGGCGTTGACCTTTGGGGGTGCGGGGTTGTAGTGGTGGGCCCAAAATGTCCAAGGGGGTTTAGAGAGTTTTATTTTAATTTTAACACCCCGGCAGGACAGGGGAAATAGCAGATTTGGGGGGAGTGAGGACATATGGTGTCCCCGTGGCTCCAGTGTTTATACGGGGATTTCAGAATGGGCGTGGGAGGATGTCCAGAGAAGGCAAAAACGTTGATAGTGAAGGGGCATAAAGTTGTGATCAAGAGTTCATAGGAGAGTTGGAAGTTAGAAATTTGAGCAAGGCGACAGAAACCAGATCAAGAGATTCCATCCTTTGAGTTGGAGAGTCAGGAAATTGTGAGAGGTTAGTGAAATAAACTTTAAAGGCGAAGGGACAAGGGGTTTCAATGGGGATGTTGAAATCACCCCTGAGAGCGTGGGTGTTTCGTAGGAGGAAAAAAGGGAAACCAGGGAGCAAAACGATCCAGAAACTGGGGGGGAAGTCGGGGGTCTGTAGACAACCACACTCTAGGAAAAAAAGCCCAAAAGGTTGGGGTGGGACCTCAAAGGAGGGGGAAAATGAGGAGGGTGTGAGGGAAAGACCTGGGAGGGGCAGGTGGAGAAAGAAGTATCCCACTCCCACCGGGCCCGTTTTTCCCGGGCTGGGGGGGTGGGGTTTAAGTGTAGGCCGCCGTAGGGAGAGGGGGAAAGGGGCGGGTGTCTGATTTCTGGAGCCAAGTTTCCGTGAGAGCTAGGGGATTAGGATTTAAAAAGGGAAAAGGTCGGACAGCAGTGAGTTTATTACAGACATCGGGGGTTCCCAAGGGACATTTAAATGGAAGAGGGAAAAAACATACAATGAAAATTACCGGTTTGCAGGGTTTTTTGTGGAGGGAAAAGGAGGGGGTGGGATAAAAGTAAAGGAAGATGGACCCGGGGGTGGGAAAAGGGTGTCTCCTGCAGCAAGAAGAAGGGAAAAGAAAAGTGATTGCAGATGGTTCAGTATGAATTGAGCGTGTTTGGCAGCCCCCGAAAGGGTGGCTTGGGGGAGGCAAAGTAAGTAAGTAAGAGGGGTGCTGCATGGGAGGGGGGGGAGGGGGACAATGACAGATTGAGGAGGGGGAGCAACATAGTAGCCATAGAGTGGGAAAGGGCAGATTGAGGGGGTGGCAGCAACAACATAGGCCCAAGTGGCCAAATGACGAGGGGGTGGCTGCAACATCAGTAGGTCAAAATTTTGGCACAAACACAGTGTTGGGGTGGGGGCAACAACGCGCAGAGCAGGGTAGGAGTGGCAAATGAAAAATTGTGATGGCGCAACACATTGGGCCCCAAAAATGGCAAATAAATTTTGTGGATGGGGGAAGCATGAGTAGCCACGAGTAGTACAATGACACGTTTTTGAGGTGGGGGCAAATCAGTGGGGCCCGAGTGGCAAATGCAGATTGGGGGGTGGCAAGCATGAGTAGGCCCAGAGTGGCACAATGAAGTTTTGAGGAGGTGGCAGAAACATCAGAGGCCAAAAGTGGCACAAGGAAACAGGTGTGGAGGGGCGCAAAAACAGTGGCACAGAGTGGCAAATGATAGTTTGGGAGGTGGCAGCAACTCGTAGGCCACAGTTTTTCACAATGGCAGCGGGGGGTGGTGGCGCAACAGCAGCAGCATGAGGTCGGAGAGTGGACAATGACAAATTGGGGGGTTGGCAGCAACATCTTGGCCAAGATGGCAAATGACAAAAAGTGGAGGGGGGGGGGGAGCATCAGAAGTCTACATAAGGGCCTAGTAAAGAGGGGGGAAAAGTGGGTGGCAATACCAGCCCCTGGTAAAGACGTGGGGGTAGAGGGGCAGTGGCGGGGAGTGGGGAAAACAGGCGGGGGCGCATCAGAATGTAGTTTGGGGCGGTTTCTAAAAAACCAGACTCATTTCCAAAGTTTTTGGTGAGGCGTCAAAAGCTGATCAATTTGATGAAAAAGGTTTGGGGGGAAAATCCTGGCCCCACGACTGATTCATCTGAAAAAAGTTGGTCTCTCCCTTTTCGGTTGGGCAAGTGAGTTCTCCTTGGGTAACTAGGGCCCCCCGCACCAAACACCCGCTTGTGCCACAAGGCGGGCAGGAAAAATTCTCCAGTGCAAACTCGGCAATTGCGGCACACATCCAGTTTGGCTCCCCCATGTCCTTTGGGATCTTCTATGTGGGGGTGCAGAGTGCATCCAAGTAGGCCCCACCTCGGTTGGGGGTTTCTACTCCGGGCCTGCTGCTGTGGGAATACCCTCCTCAAGGGGGGTAAAGGAACTCTCATCAACGACTCCAGACTAAAAGGCTGCTGATGGAGTGGTACGCTCCTACTCCACCCCCCCCCTCACAGCAGCCTTGGCAGTGGTCGTGAGTGATGAGGAACCCCCCCGGGGCAGACCGCCAGAGGATGGACAATGGCGCCATAGGCAGCGGCCCAATGACTACATAGGGGTTTCTCTATAGTACTTGAGTTTGTCCTCCCCTCTCTGCAGATAAAAAAAAAAGGGTCCATTTTGGTGGGGCCCCGATTTTTGGACAGCCAGAAGTCCCCCCCCCCCCGCCAGATGGGAATTTTCGGGTCATAGCCAGGCAAAACGGCCCCAGCGGACCACTGAGCAAGTGACTCTGAGGGACTCCCTGCCTCCCCTCTCCCGTTACGCCATGGTGTGTCGGGTATTGTCTCTCTTCCTCATCTCCTTTACCTTCTCCACTGCCCTTTCCCCTCTCCTGTCCCTGAGTAGAAAAACCCTCATTTCGCCAACACGTTGTTTCTCCAAGTCTTCCTCCTCCGTTTTAGCCACCACTGGACTCAGTGGCTGTGACATGAGTCGCCACGTCTCCGGGCCCCCCCACCAAAAAATATTGCTCATCTGGGCCCGGGCATGGCAGTTGGAATGACGTTTTCACCCATACCCGGGGGATGAAAATAACGGGGCCTCCCAAGGGCCTGAACAAAAGGCAATGCACGCAGAGCTGCCATGGCTGCCTTTTACACAGGGGGTACCCCGTTGTTTGGTCATCAAGAAAACATTAATGGGCCTTTTCTCTGCATTAGCCCGGGCCAAAATGGAGCTGAATTTTCAACGGGTTTTAAACATCGTATATCGCCTAAGGGGGGCCTTTGCCACTGCAGCAAGGGGGTGTGCTTGGCTTTGTAGGGAAAGGTGAAGTGCATTCACAGTTTCCCGGCCATTTTTGAATGTCTTGAGAGGGTGAAGACTTGAAAAACCGTTTGACAACCAAATTGAAAAAAATGCTCCATGCGGGTGCATGGCTCAGCCCCCTCGGGCAAGGGGGGGGGGCACCATGTTCCTCCATTGTTGTCATCGGTTCCCCATTTTCAGTTGTGTGGAGAAAGCCAACATTTATTTCGGTTGCATACGCGGAGCATTTTCCCCCCCTGGGGGATTCCCTTCGCCCGGGCAAACCAGGTGTAAACTGCGGACATCGCTGGCCCCGACATGGGGTTATGATGGAGCACACTTAGACTTTGGGGGTGATAGAGGAGGGGGTGGCAGACGGGGTGCAGGATCACAGTTTGACAACTGGAGGAGAGAGCGGGTTTCCTGTCCAAGTTCTGGTGTGGGCGGAAAGCACTTTCCCCCAGGGGCCCCGAAAAGGATTTTACTCCCCCGACTGTAGTTACCTCCACACGTCCGCGGGCTGCCCGTGACTTTGGAAATTTTGGGGAATTTGTCAACCATGAATCAACCAAAACTTTGGAAATGAGGTCTGGAATCTTCTGGTATCTGCCCCTTTTTTCGAAAAGAAAAAACGGCTTGGGATTTCCCCACCTCGCTCGGCAAACCCTTAGTTTCTAAAGGTGGGGATCCACCCGGGAAAGGGAGGGACTGCAGTACCCCCAATTTGGACGGGAGCAGGCAGCTTCTCCCCCTTAGGATGGTTGGAACTATGCTTGAATGATGCTGGAACCATGAGTACAAGGAGCAGGACATTGGACCGGGGGAAAGATGGCAAAAAAGAAACAGCTCCCTTTTGAGAGGTGGTGACCTTTAAAGGTGAATGGCATGCGTGCCACTGGGTTTGGGGTGTTTGCGGGCAGGATGGACCACCACATTGAGAACGTTTCTCCCCCAGGCCCCCGGGGTGGGACCTGCATGTGTTGAAGCAGGGCCGTGGTCCAATGTTAGCTCCGCCCGCTTCCTTTCGCTCACAGATTCTACATATCACATGTCGGCTCCTCGATTCTTGGGGGAAAAACGCCCCACCACCGGAAAGGTAATAGACCCCTATCGGTTATAGGCCCCTGTAGGTTATAGGCCCCCTGTAGATTATAGTCTCCTGTAGGGTATAGGCCCCCTGTAGGGTACAGGCCCCCTGTAGGTTATAGGTCCCCTGTAGATTATAGCCTCCTGTAGGGTATAAGGCCCCTGTAGATTATAGCCCCTGTAGGGTATAGGCCCCCTGTAGGTTATACCTCCCTGGTATAGACCCCCGTAGGTAATAAGGCCGCTCTGACTTTGAAAAAAAAATATTACGCTTGTTTACGGCATGAGTGCGTGACATCATCACACTGCCTACGCCAAGACATTGCTCCCAGGACAGAAGCCTATGGGCTGTCCGCCTAGGAAATACAGTGCCACGTGGCGATGATATCGCTTACTGCGCCATTTAAAGACGCAACAGGTCCAGGCCTGCCGCAGGGGCCGAGTGATGCCACTAGGCAGGGTAGGCGGCTGCCCCAAAGGGCCCCCTGGCAAGCAGCTCCCCTGCCTAAGGAAAAAGGGGCCCTGTGCCAACGCTCCCAGATTAGTCAAAATCCGGGGGAGGGAAGGGAAAATGGTGATTAAATCTACAGGGTGAGTGAGAAGAGGGTTTAGTATATTTTTCCATTTTATTTTTATTCAGACGATACCTTTTGGAGGCTGAGTATATTTGATAGGACACTTTTGAGAGTACTAGCTCTCTTCTTCAGACATGGTGTTATACAAAAGATTGTGGAAGTAATGGCTGTCCCTTTAGGGTATATAGAGACCACCAAAACAAGTAGTATGCTTTCTTTTTCTCACAATACCCAATGCTCTCATATCAAAGCCCAGACATCTTCAACAAAATAAACAAAAGTAATTAGTCTCCTTTGTTTGTTAGATCAGTTAACACTCAAGCTCTCAAGTTTCTGGTAGCTCTGTGTGATGACTTCATCTCCGCTAACAGATAAACAACAGGGGAGAGCAGGGCAGGTATGTAACTTACAGAAACCTGAGTGCACTCAGCGCTGATAAAATCACTCTTTTATGGCCCAACAAAAAAAATAAAAAAAAAAAACCAAGCAATATTTTTTGATAAAGGTCTTCATTACTGTTCCCTACATTTGAAAGTAATCGGGAGTGACACAACCCTTTATGCATTCCACCGGCAGAGGATAAAATACTCGTTGGATTCTAATCAGAATCCAACCAGTGTTTTACACTCGGTTTTGGATTTTTCTACGGTTTTTTTTTCTTCCCATTTTTGCCATCATTTTTGGATTTTAGACGTCCCATTCAATAGAACAGTACTAAAAACCCCATTTTCAAGAAATACAGCGTTTATAGAACATTTTCTAAAAGATTTGGGGCTTTTTTTTTTGGGTTTCAAATCCGACCTCAGAAAATCCGACCTCTGTAAACTACATAGGCTGTGATCAAGAACCGATTGTAGCTCGAAACGCGTATGTTCTAAGTTAAAGACTCTATTTTAGATGATGCTTGTGTGAAACTTTTTTCAATAAAATACCCTGTTTTTACGCTACTTAGGCTGGATCTTCAAAGTCTGTGTAAACTACAGCTTGGATTTTCTGTTGTGGTCTATTGGAATGATTTTTGTATATTCTAAATACCGAATCCGCTTAAAAACCCGCAATAATCACGTCGTGAGAAAAATGTTTTCACAGTTTTAAAAAACCGGCCGGGTGCTGCAGTATTCGGTGTTTGAGAATTTACATTTTGCATTCACAACAGTTTACACCAACGCATAAGCAAATTGCAAATGGAATGGCGGACTAACTTGTTTTATTCTTGATTTTAAAACACATGCAATGCATGACAAGTTTTAAAAAATTTCCTAAATGCTATAAAGCTGTTGTGCTGAATGTCCCAAAGGAGAGGCAAAACGGAAGGGAGCACCTCTACAGCACCTGATTTTTAGGGGGTCTTACAAAATGTTATCAAAATCTGCACTAAATACCTCTATTCTTTTATATTTATATAGATACAGATGGGGGGCAAAAAACGTATTATGTTATGTATGTATGTAGGGGGAATTTACTAAATTTTTTTTTAATTTTGTACTTAAATTTAAAAAATTAAGGAAACCTCCTTTTTAAAAACAAAAGAAAATTTTATAACTGCATTTAACCCCGTTTTAAAAGGAGGGGCCCACAGTCTCATCCCCGTAAACTTTTTTCAGTTCCCTATTTCCCCAAAAATTCATTGGCCACAACCGGGTCGGACCAAATCAGGCTATCCCATTACACTGGAAAGCTCCAAACAGTGGAGAGGAAAGAGAAGCAGAGGTAGGTGGACAGGAGAAGAGAAAAGGGAGAGAGAGTTCAGCACAGTGAATTGTCCAAGGGATAAAGTAAGAGAAAGTTAAGAGATATGGAAGAAGTGAGCTTTTGTAAGCGTCTCAGGGAACTCAAGTGTGTGCAACCACTTCAAGTCAAGCGAGCTACCAGCCCTTGTGTGGAAACGTGGCCTTGGGGCCCTACCCCAGGCAGGAAGTAATAGAACTGCCATCTTCTTACACCCATCTGCATTGTTTGTACAGAGTAGAAGGGTAAACAGACGCCCGAACCCGCTGTTGGTTAAATACGCTGAGGGGACTTAAAGGGGTATTCTCGCTACAAAGGTCATATCTATGATTATGGGGACAATAAAAAGAAGCACTTTTGTAATTGGTTTGCATTACCTAAGTCACTTAGTATATCAGATATGAACTTTACTGTGCATCAATAGCTATTTTTTGCAGTTGCTAGTTGGGACACCCCCCCTTTTCTGTGATTGGCTGGCTGACATTTCATTCACCCTTTTTGGGACACGCCCCCGGGGGGATTTCGCCCTGGAAAACCCCCCTGAAACCTGGGGTTTGGGCCCCCCCCCCTTGACAAAACATTTCATTCGCCTTTTGGGGGATACGCCCCCAAACGGGAAAAAACCCCAGAAAAGCCCCCTGCACTGTTTTTGGCAAACCTGCCCATTCACCCTGTTGGGTTTATGCCCCCAGACAGGAAACACCCCGGACACCCCCCCTGCACTGTGTTTTGGCGGGCCGGCATTTTCATTCAGCCTGGGGGGAAACCCCCCAGACGGGAAAACCCCCCCGGGACATGCCCCCGCGCTGTGTTTGGGCCCGCCTGCAACTCGGGTTTTTTTAAACTCCCCTCTGGGGGCTTTTTAAAAAACCCGAAAGTGAAACCCAACTATCTGAAAAGGGATGCGGGCTGTAAAATCCCCCCTCCCAGCTCAAAAGGTTTAATGATATGGGAAATTTACGCTGCTTAACTCATAGACCCCCTTCATAAAACACAGCCCTTATGACCTGTGCCCCCCCCTTTCCCCCACATCAAAACGGGTCTCCTCCCTGTAACAGAGGGAAGGGGAGAAGGGAAGGGGGGCAGTGAACATTCCTCACATTTTTTCCCTCAGTTCAGGCTGTGTGTATAGCTGTTTTAGCACAGCAAGGAGCTTGGGGCAGCCTGTAAAAATGACAACTCGCGGGACAAGAAAAAACATTGCGGGAGGCTGTAGGCTGTCCTCTCCAGACATCGTTCCCCTTCCCGTTCTTCACACAGAAGGATGATGTCACAGAGCCCCTGCTGAAGGAGGGGGCCCAACGCCTGCGGAAAAGGAAAGGGGAACGCCTGCTGAGGGGAGGGGAAAACGCCAGTTTGAGAGGGGGAAGTGAAAACCCCCGGGCCAAAGGGGAAAGGGCCACGCCTGCTGAGAGGAGGGGACACCCCTGCTGAAAAGGAGGGGAAACGCCTGTTTGGGAGGAGAGCCCACGCCTCTGGGAGGAGAGACACCCCTGCTGGGAGGAGAAACACGCCTGCTGAGAGGAGAGACACGCTGCTGAAGGAGAGACACCCCTGCTGAAGGAGGGGAAAACCTGCTGAAGGAAAGACTCCCTGCTGAGGGGAAGGGGACACACCTGCTGAGGGGAGAGACTCCCCCTGGATTTCCAATTCAATCTCATAAATTACCTGAAAAGAAACGAAACTTCAAAAAAAATAAAACCCCTTTAATGTAAGATGTGAAAACAATTTTTTTTTAAAAAAAAGTACAAAAAATATTACCCCCCTTTTGCCTTTTAAAAATAGTTAGACATAACTGGTATCGTCGCATTCGTAAAAATCCAGGCTATTATAATATAACAAACCTTTTCCCCCCCAAACCCCTCTTCTCACTACACCGGGCCCTTTGGGTCAGCTCATAGAAATCACATGGCTTTCACTACCACCCGTATGCGGACACCCCCACTTTTTTTCTCCAGCAAAATTTTAAACCCTCTTTTCTCTCCCGGATCCCTGTTTTGTCTTTCGTCCCCTTTCCTTTTTCCCTTTTATTCCTCTTAAAACAAAATTGGGAAAAACCGAACTCATCATCTTTCCACGCCCCACTCCACCCCTCCACCTTTTCTCTCTATCATGGGGCTACACCCTCTCACCCCGTTTCCACAAGTCCGCTCCCTTTGGGAAAACCCCCTTTTTCGACCCCTCTTTACCCTTAAAACCCCCCAAAAAACCAAACCCTCACCTCGGCCTGCCGCCCCCACCGGAAAAAAAATTTCACGCACCCCCGCTCATTCCTTAACCCTGACACTCCAAAAAAAATGCAATCACCCCCTTTGCCCATCTCCCCCTAATTTACCTTGAAAACATCCTTCTCTGTGGCCCCCAAACCAGCACTCTCGCTCCCCTTCAAACCATCCTCAACGGGGGCCCAGGAATGGGGTAGCGGAAAGGCAGGTAAAAAACCAGGAAGGGGGCGGGCTTTTAGGCAGGTTTTGGGCGGGAATGGGCATTTTAAAGGCCCGGGTTATAGGGCCGGCTTGTAAAGGGCCGGGTTAAAAAGGGCATATAGGAAACTGTAGGCAGGTTTTAAGGGGGTAAAGGCAGCTATGGGCGGGTATGGGGCCGGGTTTTGAGGCGGGTTAAAAAAAGCGGGTATATGGCCCCAAAACGCGGGTATGGGGGCAGGCTGTAGGCGGGTATGGGGGGCAGGTATAGGCAGCTGTAGGCAGGAATGGGGCCCGGCGGAAAGGGCCGCTGTAGGCAGTTACAATGGGGCAGTAAAAAGGGCCCCAGCTGAAAGGCGGGTAAAGGCACGTGGGCAGGTATAGGCAGCTGTGGGGCGGGTATAGGCAGGTTTTGGGGCCCCGGCTGTAGGCTGGAAAATTAGGCAGGTAAAAGGAAGGGCAGTTTCAGGCGGGTAAAGGCAGCTGTAGGGCAGGTATAGGAGGGGGCTGTAGGGGGTTTAGGCAGCTGTGGGGCAGGTAAAGAAAGGAAAGGGGGCCGGATTAGGCGGGAAAAGGGGCAGCTGTAGGCAGGAAATAAAAAGGGGTATAGGGCCGCTGGGGCGGGAAAGGCAGCTGTAGGGCAGGAATAGGGCCGGTGAAAGGCAGGTAAAAGGGCCCAATGTAAAGGCACTGTAGGCGGGTATGGGGCGGTTATGGGCAGCTGAAAGGCGGGTATGGGCAGCTGAAAGGTAGGTATAGGGGGGCCGGGCTGTAGACAGGTTTATGGGCAGCTGTAGGGCAGGTAAAAGGGCCCGGGGCCTTTTGGGCAGGTAAAAGGCATATTTGCCAACTTTTGTAAATAAAAAAAGCAGGAAAAATTTATGGGCAGCGCACGAAAGCGCGCCACGGAAAAAATTTTCAAGGACACCCCCCATCTTTTACGGTATGCCACCCCCTTCAAAAAGCCAACCCAATCCACCTAACTGCATAACGGCCCTTTGGGAAAAAAAGCCAGGGAATCCCCCTTTTTAACCAGGGGAGTAAACCCCCCATAACCAGGGAGTCCCCTTACCGGGGTTTTAGAATGGCCCCCCTTTTAAGCCAAAAAAATTCCCTCCCTGAGCCAGGTAGAGCCAAATTTGTACCCCCCGGGGAAAGCCTGCCCCCTGTTTTAGCCAGGAAATGCCCCCATTGTTTGCCAGGGAGGGCCCCCATTGTTTTCCCGGTTTGTGCCCCCCCCTGTTGGCCAGGAGATGCCCCCCCTTGCTTTCCCGGTAGTGCCCCCTCTTGTTCCAGGTAGATGCCCCCAATTTTTTGCCAGGTTTTGCCCCCCTGTAGCCCGGTAGGGGGCCCCAAACGTTAACCAGGGGAATGCCCCCCCTCGTTACCAGTAGTGCCCCCACGTTAAACCAGGTATGCCTCCATTTTAGCCAGGTAAGGGGCCCCCCTTTTTAGCCAGGTAGTGCCCCCTTTTTTAGCCAGGTAGTACCCCCTTTAGTAAAACCCGGGAATCCCCCCCCTTTGTAGCCAGGTAGTGCCTCCATTTTTGCCAGGAGGGCCCCCATTTTAGCCAGGGATGCCCCCATTGTAGGGCCCGGTAGTGCACCCCATTGTACCAGGTAGTGCCCCCCCTTGTTTTGCCAGGTATGCCCCCATTGTTAGCCAGGGGAGTGGGCCCCCTCGTTTCCAGGTAGGTTTCCCCCAATTTTTACCCGGTAGTTTCCCCCCCCGGTTTTTCCAAAGGGAGACCCCCCCATTGCCGCCCAAAATATGCCCCCATTGAAGCCAGGTTTTAAACCCCCCTTATAGCCAGGGATGGGCCCCCCTTAGTATCCAGGTAGTGCCTCCTTGTTTTCCCGGGGAGTGCCCCCGGGGGGTTGGGATCCCCGGGAAAAATGGCCCCCCCCTGGTTTCCAGGAAGGGGCCCCCATTGTTTGCCAGGGAGTGCCCCCCCTTGTTTGCCAGGGGAGTGCCCCCCCTTGTTAGCCAGGTAGTCCCCCTTGTTGCCATAGTGGGCCCCCTCTGGTTTTTAGGTAGTGCCCCCCCTTTTTAAACCAGGATAAACCCCCCTTTTGTAGCCAGGGATGCCCCCTCGTTGCCAGGTATTGCCCCCATTGTAAAACCCGTAGACCCCCCATTTTTAGCCCCAAAACCCCCCCCTTGTTTCCGGGAAACCCCCCCCCAGGGAGACCCCCCATTGTAGCCCCGACAGTGCCCCCCTAAAAAATTTAAAAAAAATAATAAAATCCACTTACCGACCCAGGCTCCTGCAGAGCGGGCCCCCTCCTTGGGCATCTTCTCAGCAAATTTTCCCCAGGGGAATGAGTGGGAGCCCGCCTCACTTCCCCTGGAAAAGCTGACCTGTATGTACGGCGCCCCGCGGCCCCGGGCATAAAAGGGGGGAGGACAGGAGGGAGCGACCCTTCTGCCCCCTCCCTGCTCAACAGGGTTTCCCGGGGGGTTTTCACCCCCCGTGGGAACGGACCGGGGGCGCCAGAGTAGCGGGAAACCAACGCTACTTTCCGGCCCCGCGGTCCCTCTAAAGGAACCCCCGCCGCCTGCTGGCGGCGGGAGGAATCCAAAAACCCCCCCGGGGGGGGGGGGGAAACCCCCAAAAAAGGCTGGACCCCCCCCGGCCCCAAAAAAGGGAAAAGTTTGGCATGTATGGGTAATAGGGCCGCTGTTTGGGAGGTTTTAGGGGCCTCTGGAAGGGGAGGTATAGGGCCCCGGGTGTAGGCAGCCCGTAAAGGAGGTAGAGGGGGGGCTGTAGGGAGTTAAAGGCAGCTGTAGGCAGGTTTTAGGCAGTTTTAAAAAAAAAAAAAAACAATCCCCCTACCTGGCCCCCCCGCCGCTTTCCCCCCCCTCGCTTTCCCGGGGCCCCCCCGCGCGCTGTCCTTTTTCCCGGGAAAAAGGGGGGTGACGTCAACAGGCCCCGCACCGGCAGCGTGATGACACACGCGCCTTTGCCGGGGTCACCCGGACAGCTGCGAGTCTGCGGCCCCCCCCGGAGACCAAAAGCGGAGCACGGAAAGCTGCTCTTGCCCCGCAGTGGGACCCCCTTTACCCCATTTGTCGCTCCGGAGGATTCCCCATATAGGTGGGAAGGGGATCGCGGACATGCCCGGGGCCCCGCGCAGCGCCCGGGCCCCGGGGGCTTACTCGCCTTCAGTTTTAGCGCTCCCTGAGGAGTCGCCCTTAACTTAAGCGTCCCTTCAGCACTCGGGGCCCTCGCAGCGCCCGAGCCCCCACAGTAACTCGAGTATAAGCCGAGGGGGGATTTTTTTTAAACACATTTTTTGTGCGGGGAAAAAATCGGGTTAACCGGTACATACGGTAATTTTGAATGTCCCAGTTTCCCAAAAACCCCTTTTCAAACCTTTTTTACGGGGAAAATTTTTTAAACGCTGTATTTTAGCACTTTGGGGTCCCCACACTAGACACTCACCCCCCTTTTAACTGAGCCCCTTTGTCAGAAGTCTCTAGAAACACATAATAAATGACCCCATTGTTCCAGTCTCTAAATAATTTCTCACCCTAGATTTAAATACTAAATGGGTAAATACAGCAATGTACATAAATAGAATTTTAAGGAGACAGGGGGCGTATATAGATGTTAATAGAGGCAGGGGCAGTATAAAAGATTTTATATGGAGACAGGGGGCAGTAAAAAGATGTATTTTGGAGGAGGGGGAAGTAATAGAATTTAATTGAGGCAAGAAGCAGTATAAAGATTAAAAAGGAGGCAGGGGGCAGTAATAGAAAGTATATTTAGGCAAGAAGCTATATAGGGTGTATATGGAGGCAGGGGGGGAGTAAATAGTTTTAAAATGGAGGAGGGGGCAGTAAAAGGGTGTATAGGGGTTTGGGAGCATATATAAGGGTGTTTTATGGAGGTAGGGGGCAAACATAAAAAGGGATATTTGAGGAGGGACATTTTATAATTAAAATGTGGTAGGGGGCAGTAAAAAGATGTATAAAGGTGGTAGGGGGGAGTTTTTAGAGTAAAATGGAGGCAAGAAGCATATAAAGATGTATATGGAAAGGGGAAAGGGGGGAGTAAAAAAGATGTTTTTGGGGGGAAGGGAGCAGTTTTAAAATATGTATATGGGTAAGGGGAAACATATAAAAGATGTATATGGTGGTAGGGGAACCCTCATATAAAATTGGGATATAGAGGTAACCATATAAAAGAATATGGGGGGTTTGGGGGCAGTAAAATAAAAATGTATATGGGCGCCCCCCAAAAGGGGAGTATATAGATTTTTTAAAGGGAAGGAAGGGGCAGTAAAAAAGAAAGTAAAGGGGGCAAGGGGGCCCGCATATAGATTATATTTGGGGGGGGCATATATAGGGTGAAAAAGGAGGGAAAGGGGGATATATAGAGTTTAAAGGAGCCGGGGGCAGTATAATATTTTTAAAAAGGAAACAAGGAGCAAAAATATTATAATTTTAAATTAAAAAAATTTTGGGGGGTAAAAGGGGGGAGGAAAAAAGACGTAAGGCAGTATATAGATTTAAATTGGGGGAAGGGGCAGAAAATAGATGTTTAGGAGGCAAACGGGGGGAGATATAATTTTAATGGAAAAGGGAGCATATTAGATTAATGAGGAACGGAGCAATATAAAAATATTTGGACAGGGAAGGGAGTATATAATGTATATGGAGCCCGGGGACAGCATAAAAGATTTTATAATGAAGGGAGGGCAGTAAATAAAATGTATTTTGGAGGGGGGGGGGAGTAAAGAAGTTTATTGGGGGCCCGCGGGGCAGTATATAGATTTTATTTGGAAGACAGGGAGCAGTAATAGATGATATGGAAAGGGAAAGGAAGCAGTATAAAAGATTGAAATGGGAAGGGAGGAGGGAGGGAAAATTTGATATATATGGGACCCCGGAAGCAGTATATAAGATATATAAAGGGGCAGGGAGCATATTATAGATGTATAAAATTCCCGGGGCATTTTTAGTATTTTATGGAAACGGGGAGGGAGGGATATAGGGTTATATGAAAGGGGCAGTATATAGATTATATGGGGGCAGGGGGAAATAATAAATAAAAATGGGCAGGGGCAGTATAATTTTTTGGGGGGAATTTTTATTAAAAGGAGGGAGGGGGAGTAAATATATGATGTAGAGGCAGGGGAAATACATAGATGGAAATGGAGGGAAGGGGGAAATAATAGAAGTAAAATGGAGGGAAGGGGGTTTTTGGTTTAAAAAAAATGTATTGGAGGGAGGGGCCCGTTTTATACATGGTATAAGGGGGGCAGGGGGGAGATATACATGTATATTTGGGGGGGGGGGAGTATAAAAACATTAAATGGAGGCCCGGGGGCAGTTTTTTTAAGTGAAACCAAAAAAGTTTAAAAATGAAAAAAGAGAAAAAGTTGTTTGGGGACATCAAAATTTTTAAAATATTGGAGAACAGTGAAGCGATGGTGCCCCCTAGTCGTCATGTGCCTCTGGGGGACACAAATACAAGTTTAAAAATTTCAAAAGCAAAAAAAAGATCCAAAAACCACCAGAAAGAAAAAAAAATATTTTCCCCCCTTTTTTGTCTGTCCCGCTTTTTTTGGGAAAATTAAAGATTTTAAAAAAAATCTTAAAAACCTCCAACCCCCCAAAGCGCATTATGCCCCATTAAACACATAAAATTAAACCAAAAAAAAATAACCCCCCCTCACAAATTCCCCGCTCTTCTTTTCTCCATTCCCGTTCTATTAAATCCCCATCAAATTTTCCCCACGGGGAACTCTGGGGAAGAAGAGAAATTCCCGGTCCCCCCCAAAGGGGAGCTTTATTGGGTCATTTCCGCCCCCCAAAAAATCGGGAGAAAAAGTATTTAAAAATCCCAAGAAAACGTCTGCTGGAAAGGGAGGGAGGGAGAAGGGCCCTTTCCCCAAAGGAGAAAAATTTTTCTAGCGGCGTTAAGGGGGTTAATGCAATCTCTCTCCCCCAGAATTCCCGGGACCCGAACCCATTTTTACATGGGTTTCCCTTTCCCTTTATAATAGAGTCTCAGGGGTTCCATGGGGAAAATTTCAGGAAGTAATCCCCGGAAACCCGGGAGAAACTGCTGTTGGATCCAGCCGGACGGCGAGGAATGGAGGAGGAAAAATTTCCCCTTTTCCCACCTTTTCAGTGAAAAATTGGGGGGCAGCGTCCTTTCCAACTAGGGGGAAAAAACATGTGGGGGCCGTGTGGCATGAAATGACCCGGGGCACATGGGGGGCGGTGGGCCCCTGGAAAGCTCACAGCTTCATGGCTGCTGGGAAATGGGAGCTGGGTCTTTGGTAAGAGGCCGCGTCGCCCCCAGGAGGACAATGCAGGATATTGAACGGCTGAAGAGGCCACAGAGAGATTTGTCTTCTCCTTGGTCCTTCATCTCCCAATGTCTTGTGTCTCACACTGCGCAGTATTACAGGAGAATATCTATGGGTTTTGTTCTTTGATTTCGCCCTCGTCAATATATCTGAGGGAAATAGAAGCAGAAAGATTTCCCAGCAGCGGAAGAAAAGGAGGAGAGAGTTATCCAGAAACTGCGGAGCCAGAAAGAGCCTCAAAATATAAGAAAACAACTACAGCCTTATTAATAGGAAATAGCCCAAAAAGTGCCGCTCCCTCCCTGCGCTCCTGGAGCTGGAGAACTCCTCCTCATGGCTCCTCTACATGAGCTGTGTTATTGCTCTCTGGTATCAGCCATGTAGAGCGCTCAGTTTGTAGGGAAGGTGATTCCAAGCTTCTGTTCCCTGGTATCAGCCAGTTCAGGCTGTGGAGAGACTGCTGTGCTGCTTGTGGAGGAGACCTCCCGGCCTCATCATCACTACTTGGTCTCCTAATTCCAGAGCCTTGGCCGCTGTCTGGGACTAATGGCAGCTGCTTCCCTTTCACACTGCGGCGCCTCAGTCTGGGGAGCGCTTTAACCCCTTCATGACTCCGCTATTAGTGCGCTCGCTCCCGTCACCTCCATTAGTCACCGACTACTCTACAGACATAACCTGGGGAGACGCAGAGGGGAGGCCCAAGACTGAATATCTTCAGATGAGCAATCGCTGGACAGGCAATTCCCTGAACACTTCTATAGGTGATAACAGAGAGAGACGCCAGAAACCCCCCTGGTCACTGATACAGAAGCTTCATGGCCTCATTTATCAAAACTGCCAAACAGTAGGACTGACATTGCTGTCACTATCAACCAATCAGCCCACAGCAACCAATCAGCCCACAGCAACCATTCAGTCCATAGCAACCAATCAGCGCCCATAGCAACAATCAGCCCATATTAACCAATCAGTCCATAGATACCAATTACAGCTCAGCTTTCATTTCTACTAAGCAGTATAAGAATTTAAAGCTGAACTATGATTGGTTGCTATGGGCTGTGGGATTGGTTGCTATGGGCTGTGGTCACTATGGGCTATGATTGGTTGCTATGAGATGTGGTTGGTTGCTATGGGCTCTGTAAGGACGTTCGGCAGCCATCTTTGGTCGTCTCAGGGGATATTCCGCTCTTGGACCGCTGTCCTTTGGTAGAACGGTTGACACTTCAACACAGGGCACTTGGACACCGGGTTTTCTTTAAGTCTGGCCTCCACCAGCTTTATTCTCCAGCACAGTACATGGCATACAGCAATAAATGAAAACAAAACCCTGGCCGTCTGGCCACTAACTGCACATTCAGATTCCCTCTCTATATGGGGTATGGCAGGGCCGGGACAAGACATTTGGTGCCCTAGGCAAATGGGTGAGATGGCGACCCCCCCCCCACACCACCACCGATTATAAAAAAAAATCTTAAAAGTTCAAATCCCCACTTTTTGCCATTTTACAAATCAAAAATAAAATTAAAAAAGCTACACAAAATTGGTATCACCACAAACAATCCGATCTATTAAAATATAACATCAATCAGACGTTTAACACCATGATAGAAAAAAAAATTATTTTATGCTAAAATTTGGGGGTTTTGGTCATTTCACATCCCCTAAAATTAAAGAAAACTGATAAAGTCACATGTATCTGAAAATGGTGCCAATAAAAAGTACATATCAGCCCGCAAAAAACGCACCATGACTCAGGTCCACAGGGGCACGAACAAAAAAACGTATCGGCTGAAAATGCAAAGAGTAGATGTTTGGAATTTTTTTTATGGTACTTAAACATGAAAACAGAACATGTTTGTTTGGTATTGCTTGACTTGAATCAACCTGCAGAATACACATTATTTATACCAAAGAGTGAACGTGGTAAAAAAAAAAAAAAATCTCTGACAAACATGGCACAAGTACGTTTTTTTCCACTTATAATTTTTTTGTACAGTGAATAACAGCATTAGAAAGTCCATCTTGTCCCACAAAATAAAAGCCATCATGTGTCTATGTAGGTGGAAAAATAAAAAACTTATGGCTCTGGGAAGGCAGAGAGGGATAAACAGAGAGTCATATTATGACCGTCTGTCAGGAAGGGGTTACAAGTATTTATTTTCCATGGCAGAATAGGAAACAGCAGTGGGTGCAGTGTTGGATGAACCTTTTAGAGACCGGGGGCCAAAACTGCAACCCAAAGCTCACTCACTGATCACAAGGTGCCAACACACTAATGTAACCTGAATACTGAGGTGAAGGCTGTCTGTTACCCATGGCAACCGACCCGAGCACAGCTTTTTTTTTTTTTAGCACAGTACGAGAAATAATAGCTGAGCTCTTAGGGTTGTTCACACAGTGTTTTTGGATACGACTTTGGATCTGTGTTGGACCCGAAAATCGCATCCAAAAACATAGCGTCGATTGGATCCAACGTGATGCAGCGTTGTGTTTGGATGTGTGTTTTGATGCAGCAGGATCGCACCCTATAATTTGTTATAGGGCTTCTGCTGCATCTTTTGGATCAAGAATTGACATGAACAGATCTGAAAGATTCTGGGAGGGGGGCACAGCAGGGATCATGGTGAACTGGTCACTCCTCTGCTATCTCTCTTCTCATCAGTGTTTGTGCAGGAGAGGTGACTGATCAGGCCAGCTCTCTGCACGGCACACAGGAAGTCTACGGAGACCTAGAGGCTTCGGTACGGGACTGCTGCACTCACTTTCCTTTCCTCCTGTCCGGCTTCTAATCTCGCAATAGAAGTAATTTGAATTTTCCTCTGCCGCCCGCCTTCTCTCGGATGCCTGAGAAGAGAAGAGGGGGCGGCGCTTGGAGAGACGACCCAGCACATAACTTCAGCCGACTGCTGCTGCTCACTGCCGGGCGCTGCGGAGAGAGTCATGTCACACATTGAACTGCGCCCCCTAGTGGCAGGCAGAGATATGGCGACCTAGGCGATCGCCTCTCTTCACCTACACATCGTCCCGCCACTGGGGTATGGACAGGGGCGTAACTACCGGGGTAGCAGACGTAGCAGCTGCCACGGGGCAGCCGCTACTACGTCTGCTACCCCGGTAATGCCGCTCCTGGGCCCGCCGGCAGTGAACATAACAGTTCACTGCGGCGGGTGCGAAGCTGAGGGGTCCGGCCCGAGCGTTCAAAGGCAGCACTGCCCGGTAGTAGCAGAACGGAGTGACGCTCCACTCTGCTACTTCCTCTGCCGACTCTTAGTGATCACGTGGGCGGTGCAATTACATCACATGATCGCGCCGCCCGCGCTGAGCACAGCGGCCGGAGCGCAGCGCATCGAGGGAGCGTGGACGAAGGTAAGTGATTTCTTATTCTACCTGTCCTGCCTGCCTCTATATCCCAGCCTGCCTATATATGTAGCCCACCCTGCCTGCCTATATATATAGCCCACCATGCCTGCCTATAAAACCCTGCTTGCCTATATATATAGCCCACCCTGCCTATATACCCTTGCCTGCCTATATATATAGCCCACCCTGCCTGCCTATATATATAGCCTTCCCTACCTATATACCCCTGCCTGCCTATATATATAGCCCACCCTTCCTGCCTGTATACTCCTGCCTGCCTATATATATAGCCCACCCTGCCTATATACCCCTGCCTTCCTATATATGTAGCCCACCCTGCCTGCCTATATATATAGCCCACTCTGCCTATATACCCGACTTCCTATATATGGAGCCCACCCTGCCTGCCTATATATATATAGCCCACCCTGCCTGCCTGTATACCCCTGCCTGCCTATATATATAGCCCACTGCCTATTCCTGGGACAGAACCGCATTCTATGGAAGGTTTCAGGAAGTAGATCCTGGAATCTGGAGGAATCTGCTGTTGGATCAGCCGGACGGCGAGGAATGGAGGAGGATGAATCCCTTCCTACTTACAGTGTAAAGATGGCGGCAGCGTCCTTTCCATCTTGGGGAGAAAGACATGTGAGGGCCGTGTGGTCAGTGACTGACAGGAACACATGGGGGGGTGGTGGCCACTGGATGCTCAAAGCTTCATGGCTGCTGGGAAATGGGAGCTGGGTCTTTGGGAAGAGGCCGCATCGCCCCCAGAAGGACAATGCAGGATATTGAACGGCTGAAGATAGATAGATAGATAGATAGATAGATAGATAGATATGAGATAGATAGGTAGATAGATATTTAAATAGATGATGGATATGATATATAGATAGACATTTTGCACATACCTGGTATTGCCACCTCCATTAAAGTCTGATTTATTAAAACATAACATAAACTATCCCCTATATTGATGTAAGTAAGCCCAGGACCTGATGAAAGACAGGGAAAGATAGAAAATGAGCACTAGCACAAACTGTGCCAGGGGAACTCCACCACCTGCCCCCATATCTTATCAAATTTACTCATGCATCAAAGGGGGCCTGGAGGCCAGCAAGGTCCTAGCAATATCCTTCCTAGCATAATACAGAGCCTCAGCTACAAAGGTGTATGTATGGCGGCAGTTCAGGCTACTGGGTTCAGGCCTGAACAGGCAAGCAATGGGGGTAAGAGGAACTGGACACGTCATCACATCGTTCAGAAATCGAATAAACCAAAACCCCTTCACCTGTCCACAGGACCAGATTAGATGCAAGAAAGTGGCAGAGGTCAAGTGACACTTTGGGCACTCATCTGTGTATCCACTCCAAAATTTACTTAGTCTGGAGGTGGTATAATAAGATCTATGTAGGATGAAAAGTTGGGTCAATCTTTCATTATAATTTGAAGAAACATGTCTAGGTGAAGAGACACATATCTCCCAAGTTTCATCACTTATAACCCAAATCATCTTCCCATCATCTCCGGAGGCCATCTAAGCATCTTTCTCTACTTCTAAGTGAGAGAAGGGCATAGATACGGGAGATCAGGTGCCCAGAAGCCGGGGGCAGAGGAGCAACCGAGTGATGGGAAACATTAAAAAACTATATCAGAGCGACCAACTTGGGATGTAATTGCATGTTTATCCCTGAGATAGGTGAACACCTGGGATGATGGTAACTTAAATTCCGCTTGTAGATCTGCAAATAATTTTAGACCTGAGTTAGAACAGATTTGAGAAGTGTGCCATATACCCCTAGTGCTCCAACTTACTTTGTTAGACATATGAAGTTGATTAGGAAATATTTTGCTCTGCCATAGTGGGGAAAAAGGATCAATACCCTCAGTATAATAAAGTAGACACACCTTCTTCCACCCCATAAGGTCCTGTCAGAATAGGATGGTCGGTGTGAGGATTTACTTGCCATTCAGACCTCACTGACTGTTTTGCATAAAGCAAAGGCAGTGAGGTCTGAATGGCAAGTAAACCCTCACACCGACCAATTTTTTTCCCTTCTGAAGCCACTCTCGCCTCTCACCCAGCCAAACAGTAATTTCTACACTGCACTGACGAGGGGCAAATACCCTGAAACAGCTGTCTGTAGTTGAACTTAACTGGTTTGGCTCAAATCCCATTCACATTGCTAGGCTCCTGCGAGCTACATGTGAACTGAGGATAACTATGTCCAATAGAGTGCACTGTGGAGTTTCTCAGCTCTTTTCCCATAAGCATTTGCTTTATGCAAAACACTCAGTGAGGTCTGAATGGCAAGTAAATCCTCACACTGACTAATTTATTGGTTCCTCTCCTCAAGGAGAGATTTTTTTTTAATCGGATGTAGGCTCAGGGTCTGTAGTTAGAGAGAATTCCGATCTACGGTATTTTTCCAGCTTCTCCAAGCTGGACTTTTTGTTTCATTGGACCTTTCTCTCTAGTGAGCCTAAGGATGGTGTCTCTGTCCCTGTAATTCAGGAGTTTAGCTATGAAAGTATGTGGGGGCACCTCGGGTGGAGGAGACTTGGGCAGGATTCTGTGGGCTCGTTCCACAGAGAACATCACTGAAATTTTATCTCTGCCAAATGTGGAAATTAACAGGTCTTCAAGGAAGGACTCTGGTGAGGAGCCTTCTGAGCCCGCTGGAAGACCAACAAATTGTAGATTGCATCTCCTCAATCTGTTCTTGGTGGAGCTTTGAGATGTTTCTTTTGGCCTCCTCTACACAACGGGGTGGTTTGGTTTTCCAGGGTACTGATTCTATATTCCGCCTCAGTCACCCGTTCACACGTTTTCTGCACGTCATGCCTCAGTAGAGATATATCCACCTTTATCTCCTCAATGTGAGAGGTCAATGTGGTTTGTCAGGTGAATATAGCGGCCAAAACTTTTAGAATCTCTGGATTTAGAGTTACTTTTTCAGAAGTATCTTGTACAGAATCTGTCTGCATATCGGATGTAGGCTCATGGTCTGTAGATAGAGAGAATTCCGATCTGCGGTATTTTTCCAGCTTCTCCTTCAAACCAACGGTTTAATAGGTGCCATAGACAATTGTCATTGGGATAAAATAGAATCCAAAATAAACAGACAAGAAAACGGTGGAAAAAAAGGGAAAGATGTAGGACTAGGATAGTTAGGGCACATCCCCACTGCACATGACAAATACTGGCCGGTTTGCCGGCCGGTATTTGTCCTGTTTTGCGCCCGTCCCCACGGCCGCGGGGGGGACGGCTTTTCTCCGCGATGAGCGGAGAAGAGCCCTCCCCCCTCAAATTGAGAAGCACAGATTCCGTCCGAAAACCGGACGGAAGAGGGTGCTTCTACAATGTTTTGCCGCCGGACCGCCGGCGGCAAAACCGTCCGACGGTAAAACCCGTGCAGTGGGGACTGCTGCATGGGTTTTCCATAGAGCATAATTGTGCTCATTTTCGCCCGGTTTTTCATGCGGTCTGAAAAAACCGCAAACCGGCTGAAAAACCGGCCGAAAACCCGTGCCGTGGGGACATGCCCTTACTGCACAATAGGGACCTCCAATCTCAAATAACGTGTACGGATTCACATTCCATTAATCTCCGGCAAAGAGCGTGAGCGAAGTGGAACTAGGTACTCTTGTTCACTATAATTAATCGCGAATTCTGCTAATGGTTAAAAATTACTCCATTTCTTTTGGGTATCAGAAACATAACATCTTAAAAACTGTTCTAGAGTTTGATTTACTCTCATTAGTCTCCGGATAGAACGTGGAAGAAAATTATAGAGGGACGCTCAACCGCCCACAGAGTTCCTTACAAAACCTAGATACAAATTGGACCCCTCAATTAGACACAATATTCTCAGGAATGCCGTGAAGGACATCAGAGGTGAAATTATGGGCTCGCGATTAGTTAACATGACAGCTGGAAGCCTTTTAAAGGCTTCCATCGATGCCATATTTCTGATTTCCCCACTTCCAGCCCCAGGCAGGTAGTGGCTTAAACCGCCATCTTTGTACACCCTAATGCACTGTATATATAACCATTAGGCTGTATAAATGATCGCTCCCCCTAGTAGTGAAGCGCCCTAGGGGGACTCAAGGTTAATGTAAAAAATATATATATATCTTGAGGCAGAGCGACTACAGGTAGTTGCCTGTTTCTGCCACTAGGTGGAGTTATACCAGAATTGTATAAGCAACATGCCACCAAAGATACCTGGCCTTGGTGGCATAGGATAGCACCTGCTTTTGGATACAATTTTCAGATCCAAAACTGATCCAAAACGTTGTGCGAATATACCCTTCGAGTGTGGGGGGGAGATGGAATTTGTGTTTGAGTGTGTGGGGAAGGGGTGTGTGTGTTTGAGTGTGCGGGGTAGGGTTGTGTTTATTGCAGTGTGGGGGGGAAGGGGTGTGAGTGTTTGAATGTGTGGGGGAGGAGTGTGTGTGTATTTCAGTGTGCGGGGGAGGGGTTTGTGTATTTCAATGTGCGGGGGAGGGGTGTGTGTGTGTTTGAGTTTGCAAATGGGTAGGAGTTGCCCACTTCTCTTCTGCCCCTTTGCTCCTGTCTCCTGTAGTCTGTCTCTGGCGGTCTCAATGGGCAAGAGACAGGCCATGGGGGTAGAAGTTGCCCTCTGCTCCTTGTCTCCTGCACCCCATGGTCTGTCTTTGGCAGCTGCAGAGGGCAGGATACAGGCTGCAGGGGACATACTCTGGTGATTGCCTATGGCAACAGCTTCTTTAACATCCAGAAAAACTGGGTGAAACTTCATTGCCCAAAGGTGACACCCAGTATTCCTATTGTAATGCGGAGGTGGATTCGCTGGACCACCGCAAGCGATGATAGTTAAGCCACGCCAGGGAGCGGAGTCTAAGTAGCCCCCGGTTTTCACCAGAGCCCGCCGCAAAGCGGGATGGACTTGCTGCGGCGTGAGGCTACCAGGTCGCTACCCCTGACGTTACTTGCTTGCGATGGCGGCCGGGGTACAGCATGGTACAGAATTGTAATCCAGAGGCGTAGTCGGGGACAGGCAGAAGGTCAGGGCAGGCGGCAGAGGTTCATGGTCAGAGACGGGCAGACGGTCAGGGCAGGCGGCAAACAGGCAAGGTCAGGAAACGTAGCGGAACGGACTGGTACACGGGTAATCAGACAGGACTTCCAACACTCTCAAGACTTGCTAACGCACACCAACAAACTGGCAGAGAGTGCTGGGGGCGTATACCTTATATAGGACCAGCGACCGTCAATAACCAATTAACGGTGCGCTGGCCCTTTAAATCCAGACCAGCCGCTGCGTGCGCGCCCTAAGCAGCGGGTCCGCGCGCGGCGGCTGTCAGAGCCAGACACAGGAGCGGGGACTGGTGAGTACGGGGTTTCCCGGCCAAGGGCAGAAGGACAACGGCTGCGGGCAGCCGCGGCACCCGTGCCGGACCCCGTAAGCGCAGGGGGACGGCCGCGGCGAGCTGCGGCGCCGAGCGCCGTGACACCTATAATGGAAATCTGGGTGTTACCTGTAGGCAATGGGTGTCATCCAGCTTTCCTGGGGGAGGCTATCTATTCTATATGTATGTGTGTAATGTTTGTTTAGTTACAGGTTCCCATTTGGACTAATTCGGATTCGGTAGACTATGTCGGATCAACCTTGGATCTAATTTTTTTTTCAAATAAAATGGTTAAAGAGGGTTGTAGTCTGGTAGTGTTTATTAAAATAAAAGTTTTTTTGTGCAATATGTGTGTGTTTTTTTCTCCATATAATTCCAGTGATAGTAATGGCGGTATCTGACAGATGCCTCTTCATTTATATCGCTTGCTCTTGAGGTCAGCCAGCAGTGTTTCTTGTTGCCCAAGGCTGGCACTAACCCCCTGTCCCTATTACCCCAGTACCCAATGCACCTGGGGTACTGGGAAGAGCCGGTAACCGTCAGAAACAGACCCTCTAATGTGCAGGTCGGCTTCTGTAGCAGCTGCAGGCCGGTATTTTTAGAATGGGAAGGGACAGTAACAATGGTTCTTCCCATTCTGATAGTATCAGGCTGCCGCTGTCGGTTTTACCTTGGCTGGTTATGGAAAACATGGGTGACCGAACTCTTCATTTTTTTTCTGAAAATGTATTTAATGAGAATCTAAACACGGGCATCCACTGTAATGATTACAGGAGTTGCCGATCTCAGGATTCTCAATAAATAAATGATTTTTGAGAAAAATAAACAAAGTGGGGTCCCCCACATTTTCTATAACCAGTCAAGGTAAAACCGACAGCTGAAGCCTCATACTATCAGAATGGGAAGGTCCATTAGCATTGGTCCCTTTCCACTCTAAAAATACCACCCTGCAGCCGCCTCAGTAGCAGACCTTCACATTGTTCTGTTTGTGAAATTTCTATTCCAGCAGATTCCTTGTTATGTATAATGGGGTTGATTGAGGGATCCACGTAGGACTCTATGATGTACCTCAGCATCTCCAGATTACTCTACATTGCTAGAAAGCTTATTGCCTTTGTTGATAAATTCTTTGGATGCTGAAATATTAGGTCAGACCCATGCAATAAGGCAATAAGCTTTCTAGCAATGTAAATTCTACACTGAGATTGGAAAGAGGGGTTTATGCTAAAAGAGGTGCTGCAGCTAGAAAATATGGGCCCCTGGGATGGATACTGCAGGATTACCCTATAGTTTGTTACTGAGAGATAGAACTGATTTTCTGCCTAATTTAGCTCACGGGGGTTCCTGAGTCCATTAATATTGTCTGCTCCAACGTTCGGCTGCTATGTCCTGCTCTGGAGGGGAAGGGAGTGAGGTGGTGTTTTAGTTAGGGTATGGTTTTGTTCATGCCACCGTGTGGTCTTGTGCTTATTTATGTTGTATTGTGTGTTGATTTATGTATAATAATAATAATATACAAAGACATGCTTACTCATATCATATGCTATTCAAATATGTTTATTCAAATGTAGGTCAATGTATCAAAAATCTAAAAGCTAGGAGCATGTCACAAAAGGAAAATACCTAGATATCCAAAGGGATACATTGAGTTTTTCTCCACCATCTTCCTTTAAGCAATAATTACCCTTAATAGTATGCATTTCGTTATTTAAGAGGAAAATTTAAACAAAGGGGTATAGAGGAGAGCTGTTAAAGTCGGCTCATTAAAAGGTCTATCGGTTCTGGCGCGGCAAACACGGCAGTGGAGGTGTCTCGTATGCTTCGTAAGAGTGAGATCATAGACGTCCATGCAAGAACTGTGTAACACGCATTACACACAGTGTCGGACTGATGTGTCTAGGGCCCACCGGTGGAGTTGATTATAGGGGCCCACCAGTTGAGTTTTTAAGGGACCATCGGTGGAGTTTATTTTAGGGGCCCACCCTACATCTACTGTAAATGACTGTAGATGCATCCTATACCATGCTTCTTGCTTATTGCATATCTTTCTATGATTTGTTGCCTCTCCGGAGAATGTATACGGAGTTAAAAAAACAACTCAAGGTCTACCATGCTCAGGGGCCCATCGAGGGTTTCTCCTCTGGGCCAGTCCGAACCTGATTACACAGGTCTGGAATGGCGGGCCAAAAAAAGGTGAAGAAGCCTCGACTTCAATCATTTCATCAGCAGCATCGACTCGAGTTTGCAAAAAAGTCCGAAAAGTGGAAATGGGTGATTTGGAATGAAGAGATTAAATGTCAATAGACCGGGGCAAGTTGGTTTGGAAGAATCAAGAGAAATATCTTGGACATACCCTGCAAAAAACTAGGAGCATGCCACAAAGGAAAATACCTAGACGTCCAAAAGGATACAATGAATTTTTTTCCCACCATGTTCCTGGAAGTTCTAGTTTCCCTTATCAGTTAGCATTTCTTTATTTAAGAGGGAAATTTAAATAAAGGGGTATAGAGGAGAGCCCCCGCCCCTGCTGTGTTCGTCTCGTAAGAACTGATAGAACTTTTAATGAGCTTGTTGACTGATATTTTTCCTAGATGTCCACCTCTTAGTTTTGAATGGATGGAGATACATTTCATATTCTTCCAGCTGTCATGGCTTCACGTGATGCAGTTTGGCAAGTTTCTTGGCCCCTTTAAACAAAGGGCTATGGAGGCTGTTATGACCCTTGGTGAGCTAAAGCTTGTCTCTAGTAAGTATGATGAGTGATGTCTGTTTTGATATTAGGTAGTGTCCAGCTCACACACTCCCTGACAGCTGTATGCTCTTCAGCCCTGAGCAGGGCTAAGAACAGGACCAGAATGATCATATGTACAGGACTGTATTTACAACCCTTGCTGCCCAAGGCAGTGCACCCCATTAAAGGGGTTTTGCCATGAAGTAAAATTGACGTGGGAAGCTTGCAAATGAAATAACAAACATTTTCACCATTCATTATTATTAAAAATTCTGCACCGTTTATGTTTTAGCTGCTCATTCAGCGATCCATTGTTTACAGCTCGTCTCCAGGGGATAGGACCAGGGCTGAGAGCTCCTCATGCTCAGACATCACCTCTCTTCTCAAGCAGCTACTGAGTGTTCAAACCCCAGGTGCTCTCATTCTACTCCTGTCCTCCTTAGTAATTAGTCAAACAGTTCAAATAAATAAAAAAGAAACCTCAATGACATTTGTGCATTGATAAAGAGAAAAAAAAACACAGGTTTGGTTCCTGCAGGGATTTGAAACTAGGACTCTTGTGCCTGGAGGTAAAAACTTTACCTCTCAGCTATTTACAATGCTTTACATAAACAGACATTTCTTTGACTACAGAGAGTAAAGGCATGCTGATGTCATCCTGCTGTCACATGATATGAAATTCAAACAAATCACACACGCCTCCTTCTGAGCGCACAGAGCTCAAGAGTTGGATGCAGGAGGTATGAAATGAGATCGTGGCAAAACCCTTTTAAGGGTACATTTCCAGATTGTTGTGGCCACATAGGACTGCTTAAGGATGCACAGTTTTTAGATAATAATGCTGTTTTATGGATAATATCATGTAGACATTGGCCATAATGTGCCTCTAAATGAGTGAAAAAGGTTTTTCTCTTTTTTTTTGTCACTGCCCTTTGCTTTTTATATGTAGCAGCTAGCAGGGCATGGAGGGTGGGAGGATGTTTTAAGCTGGTACTGACTGGCACTTGCTAGAACTCAAAACTTCTATGCAGAAAAGTTTGGCCTTTTCTCTTCCAAGATTAACCTCTCTGTTATTCCAAAAGCTCTTAAACATCATATAGGAAGCAGGATCCGAGTGCCATATGCTGTACAGCAAATACAGAAGAGCTTATCTATAAATCACTGTACATACAATAATTCTATATGCTGTCATATCAAACCATGACTATGTTCACTAATATGTTCTCTGAATGGTTCCTCCTAAAACAATGGAAAGAGCTGCTAGAAGATATTTTGGGCCCCATACAGTGATATTGGACAGAGCCCTAGGGGCTGATGGGAGGTAGTGTTGTACTCTTTAGGTTTTTTTCTGATGTATATTATTATTAATTATAATTATTATGGATATTATACAGAGTGGTGGTGAATACTTGGGCCAAGATATCTTGAACTCTTTATTGAGCAGCAGCAGCAGCTTGTGGTCAGTGGTGGCTTTTACTTTAAATAATGGCTAAAGTGCTCGACTGATAGGTATGTAATATGGCCTCCATTTCAGTGATTATTAGGCTACGGACAGAAGCTACTTTCAATATATTTCTAGAGTCGTTCACCCACCAGAAAGAACACTGAGGCTTCGGAAGGCTGAAGGATTAGGGAACACCCTTTATACAGCACTGACTATTAACAATGAAAGTGGTTTGGAAAACCCATGAAGGCCATAACATCTACTCACTAAGATTGACTGAGACTTGTCTTAGTGACAGGAACTCCAGAGCTGCTGCTCCGACCACGTCTTAATCTTCCAGGACAAGAATGGAATCCTCTAAAGGATCTTAGTGGCTTTAACCCCTTAAATATGCAGTGATTTTTTTCTTTGTTGCATTTGTTTTTAGCTCTCCGCCTTCCAAGAGCCATAACATTTTTATTTATCCATCTACATAGACATGTGAGGGCTTTTATTTTGTGGAATAGAAAAAACAAAAAAGAGGAAAAAAGGTCCTAAACCGTAGCTTTTATTAAAGTACTCTAAAATCAATAATACTACAAGAAGTCTCTCATCCGAAAAAAAAAAAAAATTGTTAACCAGCGGTAAGGGGATATGTCGGGACCGGTGACATATAGCACCTATATGGCTCTATCAATCTAGTAAACCCTTACCTAGAAACAACAGGGTGATTGCCCTGATAAGGGCGTTCCTGTCTGCAACCCCACCCTGTTAACACTTAACCCTACAAATCCCTATGGTCCCGTCCAAACATGTTTAGAATAGCCCCACAGATAAAAAACTGATCGCTTCAGGGGACAAATAGGGGAATGGTAGACCAAGGGTTAAAGGTCACGTTTAGAATTAAGGGCACTGCAAATGTGTAGATAAGAGAAGCAGGGTAACAATCAATATATAAGCATCAAATATACATGATGCAGTTTGGCAATTTTCTTGTCCATTTTCAATAAAGGGGTATGTAGGATAGTTATGTCCCATGGTGAGCTAAAGCTTGTCTCTAGTAAGTATGGTGAGTGATGTCTGTTCGTTATGTGTAACAAGATGTAATGTAAAAAAATAATCTACTATTTTGAACAAGAAAATAGTTTCTTCACTCCAGAGTTATTTAATGAAGAGCAAAATTCGGGTTTTGAGTAAAACCTTTGCTATATTCTCAACATGAAAATGGCTTTTCTCCTATGTGAAATATCTTATGTTTATCAAGACTTATTTTCTGAGCAAAACATTTGCCACATTCTGAACATGAAAATGGCTTCTCTCCAGTGTGCCATCGTTGATGTCTCTCAAGATTTGATTTCACAGTAAAACATTTGCCACATTCTGAACATAGAAATGGCTTTTCTCCCGTGTGAGTTCTTTGATGTTTATCATGATCTGATTTATAAGCAAAACATTTGCCACATTCTGTACATGAAAATGGCTTTACTCCTGTGTGACATCGTTGATGTCTCTCAAGACTTGAAGTCTGAATAAAACATTTGCCACATTCTGAACATACAAATGGCTTCTCTCCTGTGTGAGTTCTGTGATGTTTAGCAAGACTTGATTTCTGAAAAAAACTTTTGCCACATTCTGAACATGAAAATGGCCTCTCTCCTGTGTGAGTTATTTGATGTTTATCAAGGTCTCTTTTTAGAGTAAAACATTTGCCACATTCTGAACATAAAAATGGTTTCTCTCCTGTGTGACATCGTTGATGTAAAACAAGAATTGACTTATGATTAAAACATCTGCCACATTCTGAACATAAAAATGGCTTCTCTCCTGTGTGAGTTGTTTCATGTTGAGCAAGATGTGATTTCAAAGTAAAACATTTGCCACATTCTGAACATGAAAATGGCTTCTCTCCTGTATGAGTTCTTTCGTGTTGAGCCAAATGTGATTTCAAAGTAAAACATTTGCCACATTGTGAACATGAAAATGGCTTCTCTCCTGTGTGAGTTCTTTGATGTTTATAAAGATTTGATTTAAAATTAAAATATTTGCCACATTCTGAACATGAAAATGGATGATGAGGATGAGTTCTTTGATGTTCATCACCCCTTCTGTAACTTTTATTTTGCATAACAGTCTGTGGGGAATCAGAAGATATGATATGCTTAAAAGAACCAGATGACAGATCTTTGGTGGGAATAGACGAGAGTACATCTGAGATAACAGCTTGCTTTTCAAATATATCTTGTTTGATGCCACCATCATCTCCATTAAAAGCTGACAATGCTAGATGTCCCTCTGAACTCCTGGTATATTCACCTGTCAAGAATAATACAGATTTTTTTTTTTTTAAAACAATTTTATTGAGAAGAATAGTATAACTAATACAGAAGCATCATGACCATTAACACAATTACAGCATACACTCACCGGCCACTTTATTAGGTACACCATGCTAGTAACGGGTTGGTCCCCCTTTTGCATTCAGAACTGCCTCAATTTTTCGTGGCATAGATTCAACAAGGTGCTGGAAGCATTCCTCAGAGATTTTGGTCCATATTGACATGATGGCATCACACAGTTGCCGCAGATTTGTCGGCTGCACATCCATGATGCGAATCTCCCGTTCCACCACATCCCAAAGATGCTCTATTGGATTGAGATCTGGTGACTGTGGAGGCCATTTGAGTACAGTGAACTCATTGTCATGTTCAAGAAACCAGTCTGAAATGATTCCAGCTTTATGACATGGCGAATTATCCTGCTGAAAGTAGCCATCAGATGTTGGGTACATGGTCATAAAGGGATGGACATGGTCAGCAACAATACTCAGGTAGGCTGTGGCGTTGCAACGATTCTCAATTGGTACCAAGGGGCCCAAAGAGTGCCAGGAAAATATTCCCCACACCATGACACCACCACCACCGGCCTGAACCGTTGATACAAGGCAGGATGGATCCATGCTTTCATGTTGTTGACGCCAAATTTTGACCCTACCATCCGAATGTCGCAGCAGAAATCGAGACTCAGGCAACGTTTTTCCAATCTTCTACTGTCCAATTTCGATGAGCTTGGGCAAATTGGAGCCTCAGTTTCCTGTTCTTAGCTGAAAGGAGTGGCACCCGGTGTGGTCTTCTGCTGCTGTAGCCCATCTGCCTCAAAGTTCGCCGTACTGTGCGTTCAGAGATGCTCTTCTGCATACCTTGGTTGTAACGGGTGGCTATTTGAGTCACTGTTGCCTTTCAATCAGCTCGAACCAGTCTGCCCATTCTCCTTTGACCTCTGGCATCAACAAGGCCTTTGCGCCCACAGGACTGCCGCTCACTGGAATGTTTTTTCTTTTTCGGACCATTCTCTGTAAACCCTAGAGATGGTTGTGCGTGAAAATCCCAGGAGATCAGCAGTTTCTGAAATACTCAGACCAGCCCTTCTGGCACCAACAACCATGCCACGTTCAAAGGCACTCAAATCACCTTTCTTCCCCATACTGATGCTCGGTTTGAACTGCAGGAGATTGTCTTGACCATGTCTACATGCCTAAATGCACTGAGTTGCCGCCATGTGATTGGCTGATTAGAAATTACCGTATATACTCGAGTATAAGCCGACCCGAGTATAAGCCGAGGCACCTACTTTTGCCACAAAAAAACGGGAAAGCTTATTGACTCGAGTATAAGCCTGGGTGTGAAAATGCAGCGGCTACTGGTAAATTTTAAAAATAAAAATGGATACCAATAAAATTACATAGGCAGTTTAATGTCCCCCATAGGCAATTATAGGCGGATATATGGCCCTATATGCAGGTATATGGCCCCATACGCAGGTAATAGGCAGTTATATGTCCCCCATAAGCAGATTATAGGCAGGTATTTGGCCCCATACGCAGGTAATAGGCAGGTATATGGCCCCATAGGCAGGTAATAGACAGGTATATGGCCCCATAGGCAGGTAATAGGCAAGTATATGGCCCCATAGGCAGGTATATGGCAGGCTGTAGGCAGGTATAGGGCAGGCTGTAGGCAGGGATAGGGCAGCGAGCGTAGGGCAGTGTAAGGTATAGGGCAGGCTGTAGGCAGGGTATAGGCAGGTATAGGGCAGGCTGTAGGCAGGTATAGGGCCGGCTGTAGGCAGGTAGGGCAGGTCGAGGGCAGGAATAGGGCAGCTGAAGGCAGGAAGAGACAGGTCTAGGGCAGGTATAGGGCCAGCTGTAGGCAGGTATAGGGCCGGCTGTAGGCAGCTGTAGGCAGGTATAGGCAGCTGTAGGCAGGTATAGGGCCAGCTGTAGGCAGGTATAGGGCCAGCTGTAGGCAGGCATAGGAAGCTGTAGGCAGGTATAGGCCAGCTGTAGGCAGGTATAGGGGCAGCTGTAGGCAGGTATAGGGCCAGCTGGAGGCAGGTCTCGGGCCGGCTGTTGGTAGGTATAGGCAGCTGTAGGCAGGTATAGGGCCGGCTGTAGGCAGGTATAGGCAGCTGTAGGCAGGTATAGGCATCTGTAGGCAGGTATAGGCATCTGTAGGCAGGTATAGAGCCAGCTGTAGGCAGGTATAGGCAGCTGTAGGCAGGTATAGGCATCTGTAGGCAGGTATAGGGCCGGCTGTAGGCAGGTATACGGCCGGCTGTAGGCAGGTCTAGGCAGTTTAACAAAATTCAAAACAATCACTTACCAGACTCCCTGCTGCTCCGTCTCCCGCGCTGCTCCGCCTCCTCGCTGGCCGCCTCCCGCGCGCTGTCCTCGGGTCTTCTCGGCACAGGCGGGTGACGTCATCAGGCCGCTCACGCAGCGTGATGACACATGCTGCCTGTGCCGGGAGCTCCGGACAGCCGCCAGTCTGCGGCCGCCCGGAGGCCACTGCGGAGCACGGAGCGCTCGCTCTCTGCCCCGCAGTGGTATCCCTTCACCTATATGCGCTCCGGAGGAGACGCATATAAGTGAAGGGATCGCAGACAGTGCCCGGGCCAGCGCAGCGCCCGGACACTGTGCGCTGTACTCGGCAATCAGTTATATGCGCTCCCTGAGGAGCCGCATATAACTGAAGCGTCCCTGTCAGCACTCGGGCCATCGCAGCGCCCGAGCGCAGACAGTGACTCGAGTATAAGCCGAGGTAGAGTTTTTCAGCTCATTTTTTGGGCTGAAAAACTCGGGCTTATACTCGAGTATATACGGTAAGTGTTAACGAGCAGTTGGACAGGTGTACCTAATAAAGTGGCCGGTGAGTGTATATCAATTCAATCTGTACAGCTCGTATATAAAACAAGACATTAACATTCTCCTCCATAAACCATCTCCCAACACTAACATTCCCAGTTGGAAACTATCGTCCTGCCATGCAAGATATCCCCCAACCTCTGCAAAACCCCACTAGGTCCTCAAGGGGTTCTTCCCCATCCTGAATTTCTCCATATCCTACCCCCGTCTTTTCTCAGCGATACTCATTGTCACCTTCTTTTAAACTTATTCGGGGTCCCCTATGAGCTTCCAAGTCTGGGAGGTCAGTCTATCTAGGGTCTCTGTGTCTCCCCCCACCCCTGAAACATACCCCCAGGCTTGGTCCCCTTAAGGTTTCTCGTGGGTTCCATTATTATCCCTGCCTTAAGGGTCATCTCCTATTGCCAATCTCCCCAGTGATCCCGCCATCTTCTCCAGAAGATAGTAGTGAGAGGTAAGGAAATGGTCCATTAATTCTCCGATATCTTCATCTGAGAAAGATTTTACAATGAAACTTTTCCACTTCTGAAAGAACTTTTTTGTCAACTCGCTTTTGTTTCTGCATCTATTCTATCCATAAATACTAGCTTACTGATCACTAGGTCAATTTCTTCCTTAGTCGGAACACTCTCCTGCAACCAATGTCGCAATATGCACTTCTTAGCCACTAGGAGCATAATGTGGACCCCTTTGTGACTGACTAACGCCAGTTCCCCACCCCTTCTTGCGTCCTCGGCCGGAATGTAATGGAAAATCGTGCTTATAGGATCCCTAGGCACCTCCATCCCCCAAATGTCCTTGATACCTAGTAACATCGTCTCCCAATATTGCTTCAATTTCGGGCAGTGCCATATCCCATGTAGCAGATCAGCTTTTTGTAACTTACATTTTGGACATTCTCTCAAAAAATCTGCAGGGGCGTTCCTATATGGGAGGTCAAAAGCATATGTCGCCTTGTGCGCCAGGCGAAAGACCATCTCCCTCCAGTTTTCATTCACTATGGCCTTTTTGACTTTTTTTCTAGTCCTATTCTTAATTTGTGGCCAATCTCTGGGTCTTCCAACTCTACTCCAGGCCCTAAAGCAGCGCTCCTTGGTGGAGCATAATCCCCTGTCACATAACTTCTTATAAATATCCGATAAGGATACCAGATGGTCCAGTCTTAGACTATCAAACTGCCCTGGGGTTTCCTCCGCCCCTGGATTTTTGACCTGCTTTTTACAGAAAGATATTATTTGCCAATATTGAAAGATCTGCTGATCTCCAAGCCCATATTTCCTTAATTTCCAGCAAGTCATAAACCTATTCTCAGAGCATGTATTTGAACCCCACCCTCAGGTCCCTCATTGTTTGAATATTTTTAATCTTCCATTCTCCAAATAGTTTATTATCCTTCCCTGCCGGAAATCCCCGGAAATCCCATATGGGAGCATACTTGGAAAGATGAATTGGCAAGGTGAACATTTTCCTCACATGTTTCCAAGTAGCTATAGTATCCCTGAGGATCACACTGCGGCTGACATGAGAGGGAAGGTCTCTGAACGCCGTATGTAGCATGCTTTCAGGTTCTCTGGGCTCGCCAGTTGTTGTTCCAGTCTCAAATTAGAGAAGTATGCACTGTCATTAATCCAGTCCCTCACATGCCGGACCAGCGCAGCCAAATTATATAATCTGATGTCAGGTAGATTAAGACCTCCCTCCATCTTAGAAAGAGTGAGCGTCTTGTAAGCAATCCTAGGTCTTTTCGAACCCCATAAGAAACCTATGAAAGCTGATCGAATCCTGTTAATATCTTTATGCCTCAATAATAACGGAATGTTTTGCAAGGGATACAACAGTCTGGCAAAACTTATCACTTTCAATAGATGAGCCCTCCCAAATAATGACAGTGGGAGTGGGCCCCATCTTTTTAGTTCTCCAATAATTTTCTCTATCAATGGTACATAATAAAGCCGATAGAGCGAGGATGTCTCCCTTCCTATCTTAATTCCTAAATAAGTCAGATGGGAATCCACCACTTGAACTTTCTCCCTAAACCGGCCTTCCCCTCCCCGCTGACCTAACAGAAGTAGCTGGCTTTTAGCTGTGTTAATTTTGTAACCACTGAATGGCCCTATCCCTTCCAGGAAACCTAAAACTGTATCCAAACGCTTACTTGGGGAGTTCATAAAAAGCAGCATGTCATCAGCAAAGCAGCAGACCTTCGCCTCCTCTGCCCCCACCATTATCCCCTCAAACACATCAGAGGAAACCAGATGTCTAATAATCGGTTCGAGTGCTATGTTAAAAAGTAACGGGGAGAGGGACAGCCCTGCCGCGTACCTTTCTGCAATTTAATCAGATCTGAGAGGAATCAAGGTGTGTTTAACCTCGCCTGAGGATGATTATAAATGGCTTCTACAAAGCTTTTAAAGTTACCATGGATGTTCATCCTTGACATAACCTTATATAACCATGACCACTTCACACTATCGAAAGCCTTTTCGGCGTCTATCGCTAGCATTAGCCAATCCTGTATTGCTAACACAGTTCGGATATTCGTCACTCCCGATCGGCCCTTTACAAAGCCATTCTGATTTAAACCAATTAATTTGGGCAACAAAGATGCCAACCTGTTTGCCATCAATTTTGCAAAGATTTTAATATCTACATTAAGTAGAGATATCGGGCGGTACGACCCTGGAGACTCCGGATCCCTCCCTTCTTTATGCAGTACTTTTATATATGCCGTATTGGATGAGGGCATTACCGATTTCGTCTCTATTATCTTTTCAAACACCCGTATAAGGTCCTCTCCTATCTCTGGGCCTAACATTTTATAAAAGCCTCCTGTGATTCCATCCGGTCCCGGCGATTTACCATTCGGGATTCCTCCTATCGTGCTCATTAACTCTTCTATCCCTATTGGGGCATTAAGATCGTCCAGCTTGTCCTCCGACAGAGTTGGCAGTTTAAGGGTTTCTAGGAATTTTGTGTGATCCACCAAGGGCTGGTCCTCCCTATATAAGGTATCATAAAACTCTTTGAACACCGTATTTATCCTTTTTGGGTCAGTGTGCTTGTTGCCCTGTGAGTCCTTTATCCCTTGAATGATAGTCACTTTCCTCCTTCCCTTGGCCATGTTGGCTAACATCTTTCCCGATTTATTGCCGAATTTAAAAAAGGAAGCCATCTGCTGCTCATTATATAATTTCTCAATTTTGTTTTGCCATTCCTCAAATTCTGCTTTAGCTTGTTGCCACCTACTTTTATCCTCCTCATCCAGGGTACTCACAAATTTGGTGTATCTTTCTCTTAGGAGATTTGTCGCCTCTCTAAAACGTTCCCTCGCCCGTTTCTTAATACCAGCAGTATACGAAATAATTCTCCCTCTCAGATAGGCTTTCGCAGCATCCCAGAACAAGAAGGGATTATCTCTATGACCGCTATTCCCTTCACAATACTCTGTCCACCAGCCCTTCAGCAATGCGGAACACCTCTCCTCCTGGAGAAAAAAGTCAGGCAATCTCCAGATTATATCAGTGCCCTTCGGGTGAGTATCTTGGAGTGTTAGCGTAATTGGGGCATGATCCGATATTACTATATCTAGAATTTTCGCCTCTACCCCTTTGCTTACTAACTTATCATTAAGGAAATAGTAGTCTATTCTAGACCATGCGTTTTGGGGATGGGAGTAAAATGTGTACTCCCTCCCTTCTGGATTGCCATGACACCATATGTCAGTCAGCCCTACTTCCGATACCCACTTTTGTAGTGCCCGATCCTCCTGTGATACTCTTCTGTCTTGTACCTTCCTCACCCGACGTCTGTCCTCCTTTACACTCATGACCCCATTAAAATCTCCCAACACTAGTATCTGCGGTTCCTTGTCCTGGAGAATTGCCAATTCCAAGGTCTTGAAAAAACCCATATCCTGTTTTTTTGGTGCATAAACATTATATATACTGACTCTTCCTGCTGGTGTGTCTCAGGTGATCCTAAGTATACGACCCTCCTGAATTACATCTGACGCCACTACTGTACAATGAGATCGCCTGTTTAGGAGAACCATCACACCAGCTTTCCTGTCTGGCCCTGCAGACCCAACCACCTCCCCCACCCACATTATTTGCATTCTACCTATATCTTCGAACTTTAACCCCTTAACGACCTTAGACGTATGCATACGTCCAGGTAGTTTGGGGGTTCACGCACCTGGACGTATGCATACGTCCTGAGGATCGCGCAAACTCTAAAGCAGAGTTTGCGCGATCGGCGCGGGGTGTCAGCTGTATAATACAGCTGACATCCCACTGCGTCGGCCCCGACCTGCAATCACTCCGGGGGGGGGTGGAGGGGGCCGTTAACCCCTTAATTATCGCGACCATTGGGTCGCAATAACTAAGGTAGGCGCAGGAGGAGACCGCTCCTCCTGCGTCTTTGTCGGCGACAGCAGCGCACGATCGTGCGGCTGCTGTGTGCTGACAGACAGCACGGAAGGCATAGAATGCCTTCCGGGTTGTCTGTGACGTCACGATGCCCGGCCGTGCCCTGTGGGCATGGCCCGGCATCGTGACTGACAGTTACCATAGGAACCAGTGCACAGCAACAAGCTGTGCATTGATTCCTATTGAATGAGAGATCTAAAGATCTCTCATTCAAATCCCCTATGTGAAAAAGTAAAAAAAAGTAAAAAAAGTGAAAAACAAGTAAAACACGAAAAATAAAATAAAAAACACGTACACCGCCCTTTTCCCCTTTACAAACGCCAATCGCCCCAAAAAAGATCAAAAATAAATAAAGTACCCATATTTGGTATCGCCGCGTGCGTAACGACCTGCCCAAAAAATCTCTCATGCTAATTAACCCGTACGGTGAATGTCGTAAAAAAGAAAAAAAAAAACAGTCACAGAATTGCGATTTTTGTTCATCCCGCAGCACAAAAAATGGAATAAAAAGCGAACAAAAACTCTTATACACGCCAAAGTTGTACCAATTAAAATGTCAGTTCATCCCGCAAAAAAAAAGTCCTTACACAGCTCTGTATACGGAAAAATAAAAAATGTATGGCTCTCAGAAGATAGCGATGCATAAATATTGTTTTACACACTAAAAACACTTTTCTTTTTTTTTTAAAGTGCTTCAACATAAAAAAAACTATATAAATAGGGTATCGCCATAATCGTAGCGACCCAAAGAGTAAAGCTAACTTATCACGGATACTGCACGGTGAGCCCTGTTAAAAATAAAAAACACTACTAGGATTGCAGTATTTTCTTCACCCTGCCTTCCAAAAAATGGATTTAAAAGCGATCAAAAAGCCTTGTCCCCCCCAAAAATGATACTAATAAAACATCAACTCATCCTGCAAAAAAAAGTCCCTACACAGCTCCAAACACAGAAAAATTAAAAAGTTATGTCTCTCAGACTATGGCGATGCAAAAACGTATTTTCCTGGTTGAATAAAAGTGCTTTTATTGTATAAAAGCAGTAAAACATTAAAAAATATACAAATTGGGTATCGCTGTAATCGTATTGACCTGCTGAGTAATGCTAGCATGTCATATATACCATACAGTGACCGCTATAAAAAAATAAAAATAAAAAAACACTACCAAGATTGCTGTATTTTGTTCAAAACGTCTCACAAAAACCTTAATAAAAAGTGTTTATAGCGTCATATGCACCCCATGATGTTACCAATAAAAAACATCAACTCATTCCGCAAAAAAACAAGCCCATAATCAGCTCCGTACACAGAAAAATAAAAAAAGTTATGGCTGTCAGAATAGGACAACTTAAAAACGCAATTTTTTATAGACATATTTCTCTTGTGTAAAAGAAATAAAACAGAAAAAACTATCTAAAATCTATATCATTGTAATCGTACCGACCCCCATAGTAAACTTTTCCTGTCATTTACACTGCATGGTGAACATTGTAAAATTTAAATCCCAAAAAAAATGGTGGAACTGCTTTTTTTCCCTCCATTTTCATGGCCCAATGCTAAAAAAAAAACGATGGAACACCAGTGTACCCAAAATGCACAGTACACCCCTAGATGAGATCCCTGAGGGCTGTTGAATCCAAAATGGGGCGACTTCTGGAAGGTTTCACTTGTTATGCTATTTTGGGGGCTTTGCAAATGTGACATGGCCCCACCAAAATCTGCGTTCCAAAAGCCAAATAGCGCTCCCTCCCTTGTACGCCCTGATATGCTCCCAAAAAGCAGTTTACACCCACATGTAGGGTATTGCCGAACTTGGAAGAAATGTCTTAACAAAATTTTGGGGTTCTTTTTTCCAGTAAATATGAAACATTTTAAGCTAAAATTGCAGATTATGGTAAAAAAAATTTTTAGAAATTTTCACAGCCTAATGCTAAAAAAAATTTGGGAATCACCTGTGGGGTCTATATACTCACTGCACCCCTGAATATATTCCTTAAGGGGTGTAGTTTCCAATATGGGGTCTTTTAGGGGTGTCTATTAAGTTTTAGCACCTTAGGGTGTCCTAAATAAAATCGTATTGAAAAGAAGACCCCAGAGTCCAGTAGGTGCTCCTCCTATTCTGAGGCTTGTGATTGAGCCAAATAGCGCACTAGGGCCACATATGGGATGTCTCTAAAAACGGCAGACCTGGGGGAATTGATATTAAGTTGCATTTACCTTGTCACATTTACCGTATGCCAGGGAATAATGGATAAATATTGAAAATCTGCAAAAAATAGTGAAATTTTGAAATTTCACCTCCACTTTGCTTTAATTTCTGTGAAATACCTAAAGGATTAACAAACTTCCTAAACACTGTTGTAAATACTTTAAGGGGTCTAGTTTCTTAGATGGAGTCATTTATGGGGGTATCTAACATGCAGGCCCCTCAAAGCCACGTCAGAATTGGACTGGTCCCTAAAAAAATGTATATTGCAAATTTTATTGAAAATGTGAGAAATTACTACTAAGTTTCTAAGCCCTCTAATGTCGTAAAAAAAAAATCATTTAAAAAATGATGCCAACCTAGAGTGAACATATGGTAGATGCTAGCTATAAACTATTTTGTGGTAAATAATTATCCATCTTTCACGCAGAAATTTTGGAACTTTCAAAATGACAAATTTTTCCAAATTTTCATGAAATTTTGATATTTTTCAAAAACAAACAAGGATTGTATGGATCAAAATTTCTTACTAACTTAAAGCACAATGTGTCACGAGAAAACAGTCTCTGAATCACATGGATAGGTAAAAGTGTCAAAAAGTTATTCTCACATAAAGTGACATATGCCAGATTTCAAAAATAGGGCTGTGTCAGGAAGGCCAAAACTGGCTGGGTCCTTAAGGGGTTAAATGAGTCTCCTGTAAAAGAACTACGTCTCCTTTAAGTTTCTTCAGATGTCTTAAAACCATGTTCCTTTTGTGCGGGGAATTCAAACCTTTGATGTTCCAAGAGACCAATTTCATCTTGCTAATGCTCTAAGGGATGAGGCTGACTGGTCGCTACCCTGGCAGTGTGGAAAACCCTTACCGAACCCTTTCTGGACAGTCTCTTTACTCATACCCCTCACTTAAACCTCACGCAGAACCAAGACCCCGAGGCTTTGTATCCTAACCCTCCCCCCTCTCCCCACCCTACCAACAGCATAGAACAAAAACTTCAAAAACATGGAAAACCTAAGGCTCTGGACTTCACTTTTTCCAACGCTGTGAGCCGGAAATCTGCAACCTCGCAGTATAACCTACTGCAGCACCCCATTTTTCACTGGGATGAAAAACAATTAAATCCCCCATTACCCTGTCCCCTGCTCTTTTTCTGTTTACCCAAGAAAAATTACAACATACGCATGGGCCTAAAGTCCACCATTACCACCAAACAAAGGATACAAGTACTCCTCACATGAGGAAGGAATGTCCGGCAAGGTTCTCTGTGACGGGGCGTGTTGATGCGAGTCCCCTGCCAGAGAACTTGTCACCCCTCCCGGAGTGTTTGCGGTTGGGGAAGCAGTTGTCCTCGGAGAAGAAAAACTTGACTGCCCTCCTGCCAAGTCCCCTTCCTTTGACTGTCTCTGTTGTAGAAAAATGCAAGCTTCTTCTGGAGAATAAAACGATGACATGTTCCCGTTACTGAAGTAAATTCTCAGGACCGCCGGGAATAATAGAGCAAATCTCATCTTCTTATGGTATAATTCCGTACAGATTGCAGAGAAAGCCTTTCTCTTACGGACGACTTCCGCCGAATAGTCCTCAAAAATTAGTATCTTGGATCCTCGGATAGTTACCGGTGTCTTGCAGCTCTTAAATGCCCGGATAATTGCCGTTTTGTCTGTAAAGTCTAAGAATTTGACTATCACCTGTCTGGGGCGTTCTGGTCTTGTGCCCGGTGACAACTCTCCCCTGTTCCCCATTCCCCTCCGGTCTGGCCCCAGTCTATGCGCCCTTTCTGCCTTGCAGAGATGTTGGATCTGTAGCGCTTGTGGAAGTTCTTTTTCACACAGGGAAAGTAGATCTTTTTGTGGGACGGATTCAGGTAGCCCGACAATGCGGAGGTTGTTCCTTCTTGACCGATTTTCTAGGTCCTCTACCTTATTCCACAATTGTTTATTTTCGTATATCAGATCCTTTATTTTGGAGTAATGCATATCGTTGTTGTCTTCCAGACTTTGGACTCTCTCCTCCACCTCCTCAAGTTTTTGCCCCTGCATTTTTTCTCATGTCCCTCTCTTGGAGGTCTCCTGAGGACACACATTCAGTTTAAAAGACCGCCAGCACCCCGGGTCCAAGGCAGCGGACGGAAGCCAGTGATGCACCGCCAATCATGGCAACAGCAATTTTATCCAGGGCTCAAGCCCCGGATAAAACTGCCTGTCGATACTACTGGGGACACATAGTCATGTCCATTACCTGGAGATGTGAGCAGCTGCTGATACTCCATCTTGACATCCTTGTACAGATCCTTATGTTCCTCTAAATACTCGCACTCCTCCATGGAAAAATAGACAGCGACGTCCTGACACCTAATAGGAACCTGACACATAAAATGATACAGTCATCACCAAGACCCCGCCAATGGTGTTACTGTATAATATCCCAGCATTCCCAGCAGCATCACCTCTCCAGTCAGCAGCTCAATAATCTCGTTGGTGAGTTCTAGGATCTTCTGTTCATTGATTTCCTCCTGTAACCGATAGTGAGGTGGGGGCCCCGTGACTGGGGCCTCTATCACAGATGACAGACAGGACCCACTAGAGGTCTTCTTCACTACTGTGTAATCCTGTTTATGGAGACACATTGGTAAATATCACTACAAATATTTCCAGAGCCCCCGCCCCTCTCCAGTCATATCATCCGTTATTACCACAGATAAGAATGATGTACTGTGACATCAGAGCCCCCGCCCCTATCCAGTCATATCATCTGTTATTACCAATAGATAAGAATGATTTAATGTGACATTTAGAGCCCCCCCCCCTCTCCGTCATAATTCATCTGTTATTACACATAGATAAGAATGGTGTATGTGGACATCATCAGAATCTCTAACCTCCTACCACGGCATATCATCTGTTATTACATTAGTATAAGATTCGATGGAATTGTCGATATCATCAGTGGCACCCTCCCCTTACTAGCACATGATCATCAGTTATTGCCCATAACATTATAATGCATGTAATGTGGTGATATCATCAGAATTCTCCATTCTCTCCAGTCATTATCATATGTTATTTCCATAATAAGAATGATGTAATGTGATATCATCCAGTGCCCCCTCCTCTCCAGTCATATCATCTGTTATTCACCATAGATTAGATGTTGTAATGTACTTCATCAGAGCCCCCTTCCCCTCTTCCAGTCATAATAGTGTTTTTACCATAGATAAGAATGATGTATGTGACATCAGAAGCCCCCTCCCCTTCTGGGTTAATTTCACCTGTTATTACCATACAAAAGAATGTTGTAATGTGACATCCATCAGAATCTTCTATCTACAGTCATATAATCTGTTATTAACATAGATCAAGAATGATGTATTGTGGCATCATCAGATCCCCCTCCCTCCTCAAGTCATATCCTCTGTTTATTTCTAGATTAAGAATTATGTAATGTGCACATCATCACAGAATCTCTCTCCTCTCTACAGTCATATCATATGTTATTTACCTTAGATAAGTTTGATGTATGTGGCATCATAAGTTCCACTCTCCCCTCGCCAGCATATCTCTGTTATTACCATAGATCAGAATTATGTAATGTGAAATAATCAGAATCTTCCTCTCTCCTGTATATTCTTCTGTTTTACCATACATAAGAATGTTGTAATGTGATATTCATCATTGGCCACCCTCCCTCTCCAGTCTTTCATTGTTTTTAAAATAGATAAGAATGATGTAAGTGTGACAATCAATCAAAGCCACTTTCCCCCCCCTCCCCTCTCCTGTTCATATCATATGTTATTACATAGATAAGAATGATGGAATTATGATATCATCAGTGCCCCGTCCCCTCTCCCAGTCATATATTTGTTATTACCTATAGATTAAGAATGATGTAATGTGACATCATCTAGCCCCCTCCCCTCTACAGTCATTTCATCTGTTATTACCATAGGTAAGAATGATGTAATGTGACATCAGAGCCTCCTCCCCTCTATGGTATTTCACTGTTATTACATAAATATGAATGATGTATTGTGACATCTTCAGAAATCTTCCTCTCTCAGTCATTTCAATCTGTTTAATTCCATACTTAAGAATGATTGTTAATGTGATTTCATCAGCGCCCCCTCCCCTCTCAGTCATATCATCTGTTTTTACCAATAGAAAGAATGATGTAATGGACATCATCAAGCCCCCTCCACTCTCCAGTCATATATTCTGTTCTTACCATAGATAGAAGGATGTAATGTTGAATTCTTCAAAGCCCTCCACTCTCTGGTCATATATCTGTTTTTACACATAAATAAGGAATGAGGTTTATTGTCGATATCATCAGTGCCCCTCCCCTCTCCAGTCATTACTCATCTGTTATTCCATAGATAAGAATGATATAATGTGACATCAGAGCCCCTCACCTATCCAGTCAGTTTCATCTGTTATTACCATAGATAAGAATGTTGTAATGTGACATCATCAAAGCCCCATCCACTCTCTAGTGCATATCATCTGTTTTTTTCCATAAATAAGAATGGATGTAATGTGACTATCATCAGGTGCCCCCTCCCTCTCCAGTCATATATCATGTTATTACCATAGATAAGAATGGTTTGTAATTCTGTGACATCATCAAAGCCACTCCCCTCGCCAGTTCATATATCTGTTATTACCTTAGATTAAGAATGATGTAATGTGACATCATCAAAGCCCCCACCACTTCTGGTTCATATCTTCTGTTAGTACCATAAATAAGAGATGATGTAATGTGATTTCATCAGTGCCCCCTCCCCTCATCCAGGTCAATATCACATCTGTTATTACCATAGATAAGAATGTTGTAATGTGACATAATCAAAGACCCCTCCCCTCTCCCAGTCATATCCTTCTGTTATTACACATAGATAAGAATGGATGTAATGTGACATAAGAGCCCCCTCCCCTCTCAGTCATTATTCATCCGTTATTAACAATAATAAGAATGATGAAATGTGACATCATCAGAGCCCCCCCCCCCCTCCTCCCCTTCCAGTATTATCATCTGTTATACCATATATAAGGATGCAATGTGACTATCATTAGAATTTACCACCCTCTATAGTTAATATCTTCTGTTTTATCCATAGATAAGGAATTATGTAATGTGACATCATCAGAGCCCCTCCCCTCTACGGTCATATCATATGTTATTACCATAGATAAGGGATGCATGTGACATCATCAGTATCTCCCCCATATACAGTCATATATCGTTATTACCATAGATCAAGGAATGATGTATGTGACATCATCAGAGCCTCTCCCCTCTCAAGTCATATCAGCTGTTATTACCATAGATAAGAAAGATGTAAAGTGGACATCATCAGAGGCCCCCTCTCCAGTTTATCTCTGTTATTTCCATAGATAAAGAATGATTGATAATCGTGACATCATGAGAGCCACCTCCCTTCTCCAGTTCTTATCCTCTGTTAATTACCATAGAGAAGAATGAAGTCTTGTGACTTCATCAGTGCGCCCCTCCCTCTCCAGTCATATCATGTATTATTACCATAGATAAGAATGTTTAAGTGAATCATCAGAATCATCTTTCCTCTACTGTAAAGCTCGAAGATTATCTCTAGGGTGAGGTTTAAATATATCTCCAACATCTTGTCCTGTGTGTCTATCATCTTGATGAGTCAACCAGGAAAATTTTCTATATAGACAATATCAACAGAGAGGATACTCTATTGTAGAGACCTGGAAATGGGAAAGAAGATGAGACCATGTAAAATCCAAATAAAATCTCATGTAAACAGTAAAATTCCTGGACATAGTAAGGGGAAACTATTACAGTATAAATGTTGTATTCTCTCCTGGATGGATTGGAACATGAGTTGAATACCTTGTATAGGAAGCATCTCCATGTTTCGATGGGTGGTCATCAGAGAAAAAAAACCACGTTTCCTCACATGAGTGTGCTCAACAATCCACTGACCACAGCGGGGTACCAGTATGTATGGCCCTGCGACCGCTGTAGACCATCACAAGCTGCAGTTGGTCATATTTATATTCTGAAGTGGATAGTGATAACTGTCTCTGAAATTGATCATTAAGACAACCTTTTTTTTGAAACGGTCAGGGCCATTTTAATGAGTCTGTTCCTGAAATTTGCTTTTTGCTATTCATTTCAGGTTTGCAAAGCAGATGACGCTGAACCTTGATAAAACACACATTACAAGTTTGTTCTGCTCAGTTTCAAAGTTAACTTGCACTAGATAAAAAGGGTCATCGTGACTAAACACCAATACAACAATTAAAAAACCCAATGTAGGGAATCATATGCTTTTTATCTGATAAGATGTAATATGTTGAATTTTAAATCATACGAATGTACATAACCCGAATGAATGAGAGATACTGGGTCACCGTGTTCTCCAGTTGTACAACATCTTGATCTGTGTCTAACGTCATTAGGGGGGCCCAGCCCATCCCAGCCCAGCCTACAGGGGGGCCCTAATACTGTGGGGGGGGGGGGGTCAATGCCTAAAGGGGGGCCCTCAATTATGTTGGGGGGGGTTATGCCTAACGGGTGGTCCCTAATATGTGTGGGGGGGGCTATGCCTACAAGGGGCACCCTAATACTGTGGGGGAGAGGGCTATGCCTACAGGGGGGCCCTTAATAATGTGGGGGGGGAGGTCTTATGTACGGGGGGGGCCCTTAATATCTGTGGGGGGGGGCCTATGCCTACAGGGGGGCCCTATACTGTGGGGGGGGGGGGTATATGCCTACGGGGGGCCCTAATACTGAGGGGGGGGGCTATGCTTACTGGGGGGCCCTAGTACTGGGGGGCTATGCCTTACAGGGGCCATAATAATGTGGGGATAGGGTTATGCCTACAGCGGGGCCTAATATGTGGGGGGGGTCTATGCCTAAGGGGGGCCATTATACCGGGGGGGGGCTATGCATAACAGGGGGGGCCCTAATATGGGTGGGGGGCTAGGCCTACAGGGGGCCCTAATACTGGGGAGGGCTATGCCTACAGGGGGGCCCTAATATGGGGGGGGGGCTATGCCTACAGGGGGGCCCTAATACTGGGGGGGGGGGGCTATGCCGACAGGGGGGCCCAAATACTGGGGGGGGGGCGATTGCATAAGGCCCCCCCACGGGCCCTAATACTGGGGGGGGAGGCTATGCCTACAGTGGGCCCTAATATGGGGGGACTTTATGCCTAAGGGGGGGCCCCTAATATGGGGGGGGACCTATGCCTATCAGGGGGCCCTAATACTGGTGGGGGGGGGGCTAGGCCTACAGGGGGGCCCTAATATTGTGGGGGGGGGGGGCCTATGCCTACGGGGGGCCCTAATCCTGGGGTGGGGGCTATGCTTACAGGGGGGCCTAATTCTGGGGGCGCTATGACTAACAAGGGGGGCCTAATACTGGGGGGCTATGCTACAGGGGCCCCTAATACTGTGGCGGGGGGGGCTATTGCCTTCAGGGCGCGAACTAATAATGTTGGGGGGGGGGGCTAGCACAACAGGGTAGCCCTAATACTGGGGGGGGCTATTGCCTATACAGGGGGGCCACTATTTAACTGGGGGGGGGACTATGTCTTTATGGGGGGCCCTAATACTGGGTGGGGGGGGCTGATGCCTTCAGGGGGGCCCTAATACTGGGGGGGGCTATCCATAAAGGGGGGGCCTTTATACTGGGGGAGGGGGGCTAGGCATACAGGGGCCTAATACTGGGGGGGGTATGCCTACAGGGGTACAAATACTGGGGGGGGGACTATGCCATACATGGGGGCCATGAGGGGGGGGCTGATGCCTTACAGGGGGGCCCTAATACTGGGGAGAGGGGGCTTATGCCTACAGGGGGGGCCCTATACTGGGGGGGCTATGCCTACCAGGGAGGCCCTAATACTGGAGGGGGGGGGAAACTATGCCTACAGGCGGGGGCCTTAATACTGGCGGGGGAAAAACTATGCCTACCAGGGGGCCCTAATACTGGGTGGGGGGAACTATGCCCCTACAGAGGTGCCCTAAAACACTGGGGGGGAATTTGGCCTACAGGGGGCCCCAATGACTGGGGCGAGGGGACTTATTATCTGCCTACAGGGCGGGTCTTAATCTACAGGGGGGGAATATTCTGCCTAATGGGGGTCTCTATTCTACTGGGGGGGGACTATTCTGCCTACAGGGGGTCACTAATATAAAGGGGGGGGGACTATTATGCCTACAGGGGGGTCTCTAATCTACAGGGGGGACTATTCTGCCTAAAGGGGTCTCTTATTAAGGGGGGGGGGGACTATTCTCTGGACCTACAGGGAGTCTCTAATCTACAGGGGGGGACTATTTTGCTCTACAGGGGGTCTCTAATCTTACAGGGGGGGGACTATTCTGCATAATGGGGGTCTCTAATTTATAGGGGGGGGACTATTCTGCTACAGGGGAGTCCCTAATACTACAGGGGGGGGAACTATTCTGCCTACAAGGGGGCCCTCATGTACGAGGGGGGGGGGGGACTATTCTGCCTACAAGGGGGCCCTAATAAAAAAAGGGGGGGGCGGTCTATTCTGCCTACAGAGAGCCCACTAATCTACATGGGGGGGACTATTCTGCTACAAGGGGGCCCCTACTAATCTACATGGGGGGGACTATTCTGACTACAAGGGACCCTAATCTACAGAGGACCCTATTCTACCTAAAGGGGTGGCCATAAATACGCCTGGGGGGCCCAAGCTACCTAAGCTCCCCAAGGCTACCTAGCTACTGCCCGGTGGATGCTTTAGCTCCGCCGGGGGCCACGTCTGTACCTAATACGACTGGGGGAGACCCATATTTTCCAGGGTGGTAAATCTTTCCATTTGGGCCATTATAATTGGGGAGTTTGTTCAGTGGGGGAAGGGGCACTCAGTTGGGAAAATGATTAAAAAAATAGTGGAGGAGTCTAAGTTGTTTGTGTTGTAAATTCTATCATGGGACGAGTGGTGGGTCGGAGGAAGTCATCAGGGAGGTCGTGGAAGGAGAATAGAGAAGAAAGAGAAAGTGAACGACATCCTCAGACAAGATGGTCACCTGAGAGGTCCTAAATTAAGTATACTATTTGCAGAGACATGTGTTACACTGTATCTACCACTATAGGGTCACTGGTATGGAGGAAAATATTGGTTTTGGTGTGATGGTTATATAATCACTAAGCAGTATGGCGCTGGTATTATTCGGTTATTGTTATGTTGGAGATATGTGATGATGATGTAGGCGGTATTATTAGGTGTTGTATATTGTTGTTCTGTTGTGAATTGGTCTGGATATTCTGGTTTAGTCAATAAACATTAATGAGAAGGGTGCTAGTCAGTATATGGTAGTGATAGGTGGCCTGGCATTATTTAGAATTTAATATTGTTGCTTGGCAATACTGATGCTGGGTATGCGGCATTTGACAGTAACATTATAATGGTGAAATGTGGAGGTATTTTGCTGGGTCCTGTTTAATCCAGCAAGAAATAAATCCAAATACAATGGCCAACAATTGCATTTTTTTTTTCTTGTGACCCCCAAAATTTTTCTTTGTGGAACACCCAATTTATTTATTTTTTTTTCTTGGTGTGGCCGATGGTTGTGGGCATGGGTGGGGCTCTGTCGGGACGGCCGGGAAGGAAGAGGGAGGTGCAAGGGGGTTGGGTTGGCCGGGTGGGGGTGGGTGGGGCCCAGTCGCTTCCTGCTGTATGGGTGGCCCCAAAATCTCTGATGGAGGCAAACAGACTAAGAGTACAGAGGACGGGATTATCTATGATCAGCACCTGGGGTTTTTGAACACTCAGTAACCTGCCTGAGAGGAAAGGTGATGTCTGGGAATGTCCTGAGGAGCTCTCCAGCCCTGGTCGTATCCCTGGGAGATGAGCAATAAAACAATGGATAACTAAAGGAGCAGCTAAACATAACACAGTGCAGAATTTTTAATAATAATGAATGGTGAAAATATTTTTTATTTCATTTGCAAACTTCCCACATCAATCTTACTTCGTGGCAAAACCCCTTTAAGGTACAATGTGCACATAGCAAAGGCGAACAAAGAGTGCAGCTCAGCAACACAAAGGAAGGAGGGCTATCCAAAGGCTACTGTGTGGAGGTTACGAGAAAACGTAAAAAGTATTTTCTACTGTTTTTCCACAGTTGGTGAGTAACAGATCTGATTCCCCCTTTAGTTTCCTCTTATGCCTTAATACTTAATGCAACGCCACAACAACCCCAAACTGATTAGGAACTGGGTATCCCAAAAATAAATCAATTCTGTATCTCCATAAATATCTTAGAAAAACAAACACATGTAGAGAATACTAGAATAAAATAGAACTTTTAATATTACCACTAAAAAAATAGATAATACACCTATTTGACCCTACACTAACCTAGTTACACAAAAAACCTAACTGATACCCCTACCTACCAAACAAAGGGGCCACCGTCCCAACAAGGACGACCCCTACCGGAACCTCTCCGGGGGAGGGGGGGGGCTTTACAGCCGCTCCGCCTCCGCTTTCAGATACAGCCAGCGGGGCCAGAAGGGGCGTTTGGCTGGGGGGAGCGCTCCCGGTAAGCTGCGACTGCGAGCTACTTTAATGTGCCTGGGCGCGATGTATGTGCCGGAGCCGGGCCCGCCTACTCATCTGTCTGTGGGCGGCAGGATGCAGAAATAATTTGGAATCTGCGAAGGACAGCCCCAAGGGGCGGAGCTTCCACGGAATCTCAAACTGTTCCGCATCACGCCGCTGGGTAAGAGCAGCAGCAGGCGGCGGACACGAGAGAGGAGGAGGTCCCGACTTGGCTACAGCGCGCACATGTAAGTAGTGATTTGTACCAGGTGCGATGCTGAGTCCGGCCAGGACTCTCTGAAGGGGTGCACGGAATCATCCAAGCCCAGCCATACAGGGGGGCCCTAATACTGTGGGGGGCGGGGGGTCTATGCATACAGGGGGCCCTATTATGTGGGGGCGGGCTATGCCTACAGGGGCTTCACTATATGTGGTGGGGGGGGCTATGTATACAGGGGGGGCCCTAATACTGTGGGGGGGGCTATGCCTCAGTGGGGGACCCTATACCTTTTGGGGGGGGGGGGGTTCTATGCCTACGGGGGGGCCCTAATACTGCGGGAGGGGGGGCTATGCCTACAGGGGGGTCCCTAATACTGGGGGGGGGCTATGCTTACAGGGGGGCACCTATTACTGGGGGGGCATATGCCATAACAGGGGTCCCTTAATCCAGGTGGTGGGGGGGCTATGCTACAGGCGGGGACCTAATATGTGGGGGGGGGCCATGCCTACAGGGGGGCCCTAATTTAATGTGGGGGGGGGCTTGATGCCTACAGGGGTGCCATAATACTGTGGGGGGGGGCTATGCCTACAGTGGGGCCCGAAGACTGTGGGGGTGGGTCTATGCTACGGGGGGGCCCTTATACTGTGGGGGGGCATGGACTACAGGTGGGTCCCTTATACTGGGGGGGGGGACTATGTTTACAGGGGGGCGGCCATAATATGGGGGGCTATGCCTACTTGGGGCCCTTAATACTGTGGGGGGGGGGTCTATGCATACAGGGGGGGGCCCTATACTGGGGGGGGGCTATGCTACAGGGGGAACCCTAATATGGGGGGGGGATATTGCTACAGGGGGGACCTTAATACTGGGGGGGCTTATGCCTACAGGGGGGCCCCTAATACTGGGGGGGGGGGATATGCCTACTGGGGGGCCCTAATATGTGAGGGGGGGGGTATTATGCATACAGGGTGGCCCCTAATATGTAGGGGGGGCTATGCCTAGGGGGAGGGCCCTATTTACTGGGGGGGGGCTATGCCATAGGGTGCCTTAATTATGGGGGGGGACGATTGCCTAAAGGGGAGGAACTAATAATGGGGGGGGTATGCATACAGGGGGGCCCTATACGTGGGGGGCTATGCCTACTGGGGGGCATAATACTGGGGGGGGGGATATGCTTACAGGGGGGCCCTATTACAGGGGGGGCTATGCCATACAGGGGGGCCCTAATACTGGGGGGGCTATGCCTATCTGGGGGCCACATAATACTGTGGGGGAGGCTTTTGCATACAGGGGGGTCCTAATACTGTGGGGGGGGGGCTATGCCTACAGGGGGTCTCTAATACTGGGGGGGGCTATGCATACAGGGGGCCCCTAATATGGGGGGGGGGGGACTATGCTAAAGGGGGGCCCTAATAACTGGGGGGGGGAGGCTATGCATTCTGGGGGGCCCTTATACACGGGGGGGGGCTATGCCTACGGGGCGGCCCGCTATTCTGGGGGGGGGCTATGCTTACAGGGGACGGCGCTCTAAAACTGGGGGGGTACTCGGCCTACAAGGGGGTCCTAATACTGGGGGTAGGGGCGGGGGACTATTCTAAGGGGGCCCTGTGGGGGGGGGCTATGGCCTAACAGGGGGCCCTTATACTGGGGTGGGGGGCAATGCCTACAGGGGGCCCTAATACTGGGGGGGGGGGACTATTGCCTACTGGGGCCTTAAATACTGGCGGGGGGGAAACTATGCCTACAGGGGGCCCTAATTACTGAGGTGGGATTGGGACTTTGCCTACAGGGGGCCCAAAGCTGGGGGGGGACTTTTTGCCTACAGGGGGTCTCTCAATTACAAGGGGGGGGACTAATCTGCCTACTGGGGGGTTATGCTAATCTACTGGGGGGGACTATTTTGCCTAATGGGGGGCCCTGAATATACAGGGGGGGGAACTTTATGCTACAAAAAGGGGCCCTAATCTAAGGCGGGGGGGAATATGCTGCCTACAAAGCGGGCCATAATCTACAAGGGGGGAGGGATCTATTCTGCCTTAAGTGAGGCGACTAATCTACATGGGGGGCGACTATTGTCTGACTACATGGGGGCCACTAATCTACATGGGGGGGGGGAGACTATATTCTGCCTACAAGGGGACCCTAATCTAAGAGGACCCTATTCTACTAACAGGGGTGCACTAAACTAACCGCCCGGGAGGGCCCCGAAGCTTACTACGTCTCCCCAAGTACCTAGCTACTGCCCGGTGGATGCTTAGCTACCGCCGGGGCCCCGTTTGTACCTAACATACTGAATGGGGGAGCCACATAATTACCAGGGGGGGTAAATCTATACCATTTGGGCCATTATAAATGGGGAGTTTGTACATGGGTGGAAGGGGCACTCTGTTTGGGAAAATGATTTAAAAAAAGTGAGGGAGTCTAAGTTGTTTGTGTTGTAAAATTTGCAGGGACGAGTGGTGGACGGAGGAAGTCATCATGGTGGTCAGGCTGGGCCGTATAGAGAAGAAGAGGGAAAGTGAACGGACTCCTCAGACAAAGACGTTCACCTGTGAGGAAACTATATGCTAAGTAAAAATATTTGCAGGCACATGTTGTTACACTGGTATCTACCATATTGGGGTACTGTAAGGAGGAAATATTGGTTTGGTTGTGATGGGTTATAATCACTAGCAGGTATGAGCGGTATTATTCGGTATTGTTATGTTGGAGACTATGTGGTGATTGATGTGCGATATTTATTAGGTGCTTGTATATTGTTGTTCTTTTGTGGATATTGGGTCTTGGTTTACTGTTTTAGTCAATAATCATTATGGTGGTGCTAGAAAGTATATGTAGTGCTAGGTGGCAGGCATTTATTTAGAATTTATATATTGTTGCTTGGCAATATGATCTGGGTTATACTGCTTTGCAAGTAACATTATAATGGTGACATTTGTGGAAAGGTACTTTGGCTGGAACCTTTGTATAATCCAGCTAGAATAAATCCAAAAACAATGGCACAAATTGAATTTTTTTTTCTTGTTGACACCCCAAAATTTTTCTTGTGACCCCCCAATTTTTTTTTTTAAATTTTTCTGGTGGGTGTGGCGATGGTTGTGGGATGGGATGGGGCTCTGTAGGATGGCCGGTGAGGGAGAGGGGGAGGACAGCGGGGTTGGGTTGGCCGGGGAGGGGGGGGTGGGGCCCAGAGCATCCTGCTGTTTGGGGCCCCAAACCAAAATTTTGATGGTGGAACTCTGCATTAGGAGTAACAGAGGACGGGATTAAATGACAGCCCTGGGGTTTGAACAATCAGTACATGCTGAGTGGAAAGGTGATGTGGGAGGCCATGTGCTGAGGAGATCTTCAGCCATGGTCGTATCCCTGGAGTGAGCATAAACAATGGATCACTCTAATGGAGGCAGATAAACCAAAAACGGTGCAGAATTTTTAATAATAATGAATTGGTGAAAATTTTTTATTTCATTGCAAACTTCCCTCACAATTCTTACTTGCGTGGGCAAAACATCCTTTAAGGTACAATAGTGCAAATAGCAAAGGCAAGAGAGCAGCTCTGAAACACAAAGGAGGAGGGCTATAAAAGGATTACTGTGTGGAGGGTTACGAGAAAACGTATAAAAGTATTTTTATGTTTTCCTCAGTTAGTGAGTAACAGATCCTGATCTCCCTTTAGTTTACTTCTTATGGCCTTAATATACTTAATGCAACGCTCCATACAACCCCAAACCTGTTAGGAACTGGGATTTATCCAAAAATAAATCAATTCTGTATCTCCTAAATATCTTAGATAAACAAACCACATGTAGAGAATACTAGAATAAAAACTAGGAACTAGGACGACCCCTACCGGGAAACCTCTCCGTATATATTCACTAACCCTATTCCACCATACAATAAATCATGGTGTGAAACCACAGGGCACAGATAAATGACCCACAATTTTGACCAATTTTCTCTACTGGTGTATAGATATACAAATATTACACCCTTCAATGTCTCCAATAATCATCAATAGGTATCCATTATGAGATCACAAACAACTGTATCTACCCCTTATTAGAACACAAGCCAACGCGTTTCCTCCAATAATAACTGGATTCATCAGGGCTGAATTATAAGGTACACACAATAGATAATCACATATAACACATTGAAAATGCAGGAAGGTATGACACCAGTCAATAATCAAAAACTTCTCCCCCTTTTTTTAGTGGCAATATTAAAAGTTATATTTTATTCTAGTATTCTCTACGTGTTTGTTTTTCTTTAATACTTAATGCACCATGTCGTATGGGTATGTCATGGAGATCGCACAGGCACAGAAACTGTGCCCGAACAATCGCTGCAGGCGCCCGGCGCTGATTGACAGCAGGGCAGTTGCAGTTGCAGAGATAACTCCGTTCCCGGGCATTTAAACCCTTAGCTTTGAGTTTTTTAATTGAGGTTTTTGTTCATAAAATGAAATAAAAAGCAATCAAAATGTTGTGTAAAGCTCTACGTGGTACGAATGAAAACACCAGTTTCTTCCGGAAAAAAAAAGCCCTTACGCAGCTTCGTATCTGAAAAAATAAGAGTTAGGGGCCGTTCACAATCATCCAACATGCAGCTATGTGTTTGGCTGTGTGTTGGATGCAGCAGGATCGCACTCTATAGTTTATAATAGGGCTCCTGCTGCGTCTTTTGGACCAAGAATTGACATGTCAATTCTTGGAATGGATCCGAAAGATGCAATGAGACAGGTGTGAACGCCGATGTGTGTTTCCAAGTAAAAGCCATGTAAATCACATTACTATTTATTAGATATGTGTTAGGGTCCGATAGACGGATGCAAACACGTATCTAAAAACGTATGTTCACATGGACTCAACACGCTGAGTGAACATACCCTTATGGCAATCAGAATAGAGCGATGCATAAACATGGTTTTTCACAATAAAAAAATGTTTTTTAATCTGCTGCAACATAAAAAAATTATATAAATTGGGTATCTCTGTAATCGTATAGCCAAGCAGAGTAAAAATTACATGTCACTTATACTGCATGGCGAGCACTGTAAAAAATAAAAAAAACACTAACAGGATTTCCGTTTTTTTAAATCTTTCCTCCCAAAAACGGATTAAAAGGCGATCAAAAAGTCTTAGGTCCCTCAAAATGGTACCAATGGAAATGTCAACTCATCCCGTAAAAATCAAGCCCTTAATAAGCTACATATACAGAAAAATTAAAAAAAGTTATGGCTGTCAGTCTATGTTTCCAAATGGAAAATATCGCTCCCTCCCCTTGTACTTCCTGCCGTGCACCCAAACAGCAGTTCACACCCACATATAGGGTATTATGTTGGCATCATTTTTAAAATGTATTTTTTACGACATTAAGGGCGACGTATGAACGGGGCTGTGGTAGATATCTGGCGTCTTTTCAGCCCGATATCAGGCACAGCCACGTTCGCTACATTTTTAAATGGCCCGTACACCAATATCAGGCGCGTTACAGAGCGCCCGCGGCACTTTGTAATGCGCCAGATTTTGGGGGGCTTGCCAGAGGCGGGGCGTGCTAGAGCTGTAACGAAGCTGTAGATTTATAGCTTCAATACGGCAATTCCAGGCGCATTACAGCTGGGTCAGGTAGAGCTTTTCAAAGTGGTTTACCCGAGCCACAAGTGTCACCTTAGTGCTAGAATGTGCCCGATTTATGACCCACAGTAGAGCAGGTTCATTAATCAGACGCATTCTATGCTATTTTAACGCACATGAATTTTGGTATTTAAATGCCAAAATTCATACTTGCCGCCCTTAGGGTCTTAAAAATTTAGTAGTAATTTGCCACATAGATTTTTTTAGGGACCAGTTCATTTGTGACGTGGCTTTGAGGGGCCTGCAAGTTAAGATACCCCCATAAATGACTCCATCTAAGAAATTTCACCCCTTATTCAAAACAGTAAAAAGGAGGTTTGTTTAACGCCTGGAGGTTTCACATGAGGTGACATTAAAAAAATGAGGTTAAATTAAAAGAATTTACTTTCAATTTTTATCCATTATTCACTGGAACACAGTAGATGCTACGAGGGAAACACAACTCAGTACTGATTCCCCTGATTCTGCCGTGCTTAGAGATATCCTATCCTGCGTTATTTGACTGCACCACAAGCCTCAGGATAGGAGGAGAACCTACTGGATTTTAGGGTCTCAGTTGTATTAAGATATACGCTGCTCAAAAAAATAAAGCAGACACTAAAATCTCACATCCTAGATCTCAGTAAATGAAATATTCCAGTTGGAATTCTTTGTTCATTAAATAGTGGAATGCATTGAGAACAATAAAACAGAAAAATAATCAATGAAAATCAAAACTAATATCCCATGGGGTCTGGATTTGGAATCATACTCAAAATCAAAATGGAAAATCAAATTTCACGCTGATCCAACTTCAGTGGAAATGTCTCAAAACAAGGAAATGAGGCTCAGTAGTGTGTGTGGCCTCCACATGCCTCTATAACCTCCCTACAATGCCTGGGCATGCACCTGAAGGGCAGCGAATGTTCTCTTGAGGGATCTGCTCCCAGACCTGGATTTAACCCCTTCCTGACTGCCGGTCATAAAAATGTGGCTCTTTGCTCTTTTCTCCCCGCCTTCCCAGAGCCATAACTCTTTTATTTTTCCACCTACATAGACATATGAGGGCTTTTATTTTGCAGGACAAGATGTACGGTTTCCGTTATGTTTTGGTACTGTGAAAAAATTCCAAACATTTTCTATTTTTTAAATTTGCTCCGCGGCGCCATTTTCTGTGACCAATAACTTTTTGTACTAATGTTGTGGATAGGAACAAAGGTTATATATATGTGTGATCCTTTGTATTTCACTAACACCTAACGCCTTGAGTGAGGGGCATTTTTTGTGGGCTGAAGTGTACTTTTTGTTGCTACAAGTTTGGAATGCAGGCACTTTTTTGATTAAATTTATTGCAATTTTTATGGGATGTGAAATGGCCAAAAAACCACAATTTTGGCGTTTGGAACTTTTTTCTTCTCCGGTGTTCAGCGTACGGGAAAATTGATGTTATATTTCAATAGATCGGACTTTTTTTGGATGTGGCGATACCAAATATGTGTAACTTTTTTTTTTTATTCATAAAATGGCAAAAGGGAAGTGATTTGAACTTTAAATTTTTTACATATTTTTTACACTTTTAAACTTTTTTTTACTTTAACTTTGAGTCCCCATAGGAGGATTCATCACTAGGGGGCGCAATCGTTTCTAAAACATAATGCATTTTATAGACAATGCATTAGGGTGTACAAAGGCAGGAAGTAGTGGAACCGAAAACATGGCAGGGATGGAAGCCTTCACAAAGCTTCTAGCTGCGATGTTCACCGATCAAAACCCCGCGATTTTGCCGCGGGGGCTCCAATCTCATGGCACCGTTTCTCATTCATTTAGACAACGCAACATCTAATGGCTTAAACAGCGTGGGATGGCACCAGCACCCTCCCGCGTTGTAACCACCGGGTATTAGCTGCAAATATTTTTTTCTAGAAATATCTCCTCTTCTCAAAATATAAATGGACAGAGCTATCACGGCATGTGTTGCCTGCATTTATATATATATTCTTTCCTCTGTGTCCCCTGATGAACCCTGCCTAGTTTGGATGAGAGACAAGGAGGAAAGGGGAAAATGCGTTGGGAGGAGTTTTGGAATTTTTTTGTAACTTAAGAACTATTGAACTTTTCCACCTATAATAGGGAGACAACAGGGTGAGTAATAAGCTTTAAGGATTGCCCCTCCAAATACATATTGTACCCTTTTAATCTGACACAGTGGTGCTACACGAAACCTCGTGGATTCAAATGAAGACAACTGACCGCAAGTGGTATTATAAGCGTAATGTGGTATTTCTGGTGTATAAAAATATTTATTTGAGGACACTTTCTTTATATTTTGAGGAGATATTTACATAAAAAAAATATTTTAAGACTTGATACCAGGGTCACATGATAAGACACTGCTGGAGGTGGTAATACTGAAGATGTTCTGCTCCTCCATACACTACTGTTACCTGGATACCAGGGTCACATGACCTGTGTGGTGATCATATTATAAGATGCTGCTGGAGGTGGTAATACTGAAGAAGTTCTGCTCCTCCATACACTACTGTTACCTGGTTACCAGAGGTCACATGATAAGACGCTGATGGAGTTGGTAATACTGGAGACGTTCTGCTCCTCCATACACTACTGTTACCTGGATACCAGGGTCACCTGACCTGTGTGTTTGGCCCACATTGATAAGATGCTGTGGGAGGTGTAATACTGGAGAAGTTCTGCTCCCCCATTACACTACTGTTACCTGGATACCAAGGGGTCACATTGACCCTGTGTGGTTGGTCACATGATATGACGCTGCTGGGAGGTGGTAATATGGAGAAGTTTGCTTTTTCCATACACTACTGTTTACCTAGATACCATGAGGTCACATGACCTGTTTTGCTGGTCACAAGATAAGACACTGCGGGAGGAGTAATACGGTGTAGTTTGCTCCTCCATACACTACTGTTACCTGGATACCAGGGGTCACATGACCTGTGTGGTGGTCACATGATAAGCTGATGCTGGAGGTAGTAATACTGAAGAAGTTCTGCTCCTCATTACACTTCTGTTACCTGGATACCAGGGTCACATAACCATAACAACAATATAAAGTGGAGAACCCCTTTAACAGCCAGTGGACCCTGCAGTTACTTGTGAAGCCTGAAGGCTCTTTGCTGAGCTGTATACAATAATAGGGAGCACATGTACCATAATAACCCGTCCTTCTCTGCTCTCTGGAGACACCACTTGTTGCTGACAGCGGCTCTACAGCCCCGACACTACAGACCCTCCCTGCAGAGCGTGCACCGCCCAGAGGGCTATGGTCACTGGGGGCAGCCAAAACAGTCAGTGATGACGGGGTTAATAATACACACATACCTCCACCTGCAGGACCAGAGTCATGTGACTGCTGTGTGCTGCCAGGACCTGTGATGATGTCACAGGGAGGGGAGGAGCCATGTGACTTGCTGTGTGCTGCCAGGACCTGTGATGATGTCACATGGAGGGGAGGAGTCATGTGGACGCTGTTTTGCTGCCAGGACCTGTGATGATGTCACATGGAGGGAGGAGTCAGTCACATGATCAGGTTGAATGCAGCAGAGCCGTGTGTGTGTACAGTCATGGCCAAAAGTTTTGAGAATGACACAAATATTATATTTTCACATGATCTGTTGCCCTCTAGTTTTTATGTGCGTTTGTCAGATGTTTTTATCACATTTCAGAAATTACAAGTGCAATCATATTAGATTTAAAAAAAGCTTTTATTGACAGAATGAGTTAAACAGCAAGTCAATATTTGCAGTGTTGACTCCTCTTTTTCAGGGCCTCTGCAATTCTCCTGGCATGCTCTCAAACAATTCTGGACCAAATCCTGAATGATAGCAGTCCATTTCTTGCACAATCATATGCCCTTGATTTTGTCCCCAATTGTTGGTTTTTGTTTGTAAAACCCGTTCTCTTGATGATTGACCACAAGTTTTCAAAAGATTAAGATTTTGGGGAGTTTCCAGGCCATGGGCCCAAAATCTCTATGTTTGTTCCCTGAGCCATTTAGTTATCACCTTTGCTTTTTTGGCAAGGTGCTCCATCATGCTGGGAAAGGCATTGTTGATCACCAAACTGCTCTTGGACGGTTGGGAGAAGTTGCTCTTGGAGGACATTCTGGTACCATCTTTATTCATGGATGTGTTTTTAGGCAAGGACTGTTTAGAGAGCCGATTCCCTTGGCTGAGAAGCAACCCCACACATGAATGGTTTCTGGATGCTTTACAGTTGGCATGAGAAAATGACTGGTGGTATCGCTCACCTTGTCTTCTCCGAACAAGCTGTTTTCCAGATGTTTCCAAACATTGGGAAAGGGGATTATCAGAGAAAATGACTTTACCCCTCAGCAGTCCACTCCCTGTACCTTTGGCAGAATATCAGTCTGTCCCTGATGTTTTTTTGGGAGAAGTGGCTTCTTTGCTGCCCTCCTTGACACCAGGCCTTGCTCCATGAGTCCCGCCTCACAGTGCGTGCAGATGCACTCACCCCTTTGCCTGCTGCCATTCCTGAGCAGCTCTGCATTTCGGTAGCCGATTCCAAGCTGAAACACTTTTAAGAGAGGGTCCTGGACTTGCTGTCTTTCTTGGGCGCCCTGGAGCCTTTTTTGGAAAAACAATGGAACCTCTCTCCTTGAATTCCCTTTATGATGAGCGATAGATTGTTGACTGAGGGCAATCTTTCTAGCTGCGATATCTTCCCTATTAGGCCAGTTTTGTGCAGTGCAATGATGACTGCAACGTGTTTCTTTAGAGATAACCATGGTTAACAGAAGAAAACAATGATGCCGAAGCACCAGCCTCCTTTTAAAAGTGTCCAGTGGTGTTGATTCTTAATTAATCAAAGGGCATTTGATCTCCCGCCCTGTCCTCATCAACCCACACCTGTGTTAATGGAGCAATCACTGAAACGATGTTAGCTGGTCCTTTTAAGGCAGGCCTTGCAATGAAGTGGAAATGTGTTTTTGGGGGAAAAAGTTCATTTTCTAGGCAACTATTGACTTTGCAATTAATTTGCTGTTAAGCTGATCACTCTTTATAACATTCTGGAGTATAGCAAATTGTCATTAAAAACTGATGCAGTAGACTTTGTAAAAATTAAACATTTGTATCATTTGGCCATGACTGTACACTGTGCGCGTAGCTGAGCTATATAGGGCCACATGTATGAAAACTGTCTAGGTCTAAAACTCACTTTGTTGCCCATAGCAACCAATCAGAGTCCATAGCTGTGTATGGTTCCCAGAGCTGCAGGCCGGTCAGAGGGCCCATGCTGACCCCTGTCCCCCACCAGAAGTGCCCACATGGAGCGTCCTCGTCTGATGTATCCTGTTTTCCATCATGTTGATGGCCAGGTGCGTCACTTACCTGGGAGGAGATGGCAGCAGGATGAACTATGGGAAGAAGACAAGATGGCTGAGGCAGTGTGATGGGCAATGTTGTAAGCGGGTGATTGATTTGGCGGCAAGAAATTAATTACAATTAGGCAGAATTTATAAAAAATGAAAGGTTTATTACATAAAATAGAGAAATAGAATAGAATAAATAGAAATGATACTTAGCTGGCAGTTACAGATGTTACCAATGCATAGTTCTTGCACACACAGTGAAAACGGGGTGCCCCTTCGGTACTGAATGTACCCCCGAATCGCACGATGACACAGAAAGGGGGGGAGGGTTTGCTGGGCGCATGGCATGCCCCAGCGGAGGCTCAGCTCTCACTGGCAGGCTATGACTTTTTATGCCCGTCAGAGCAGTCTCTCTCATCGCACAGAATGCCCAAACTTAGTAATCTCTTATGCAGAGCTGTCTAGTCTGCATTACAACAGACTTCCTGGCCCTCCATATCTGGTGTGGTATAATAATACGTGAGCATTATTTAATAGTATCAGCTATGATCTGTATGGGTTCTGAGCAGTCAGGGAGGGATCACCAAGGTCAAACACTGTGAGCAGAAATAGACCCTTCTGTTGGGGGGTAGCATAACAACTGCAGCAGAAAGACATAGGATCTATCCTATGTCTGATATAGATTGTATCCAGCATATGTCTGGATACAAAGTATATTAATGAAACAATAAGATAAATATTTCTATATCACATTGTATAAGACACACTGTATAATTTGCATACTATTACAAATGTTCTGCTGGAAACCTTGGTCCTGACATCATGTGGATGTTACTGGGACACTTACCAGCGACCTCCACATTGTACTATCCATAGAAAGAACAAGTCTTCTCCATGTATGCCCGACCTCACAACTTCCAGGATTTGCTGGTCACATCCCGATGGCGGACACCTCTAGAGATCTTGTGGAGATCAGGTCTTGTCACCAGAGGGATCTGACACTTTCCAACAGGTGATAGAGACCCATAGCTAAAGCTGCTGTCCAGGTTCTATAGTATGACATGGAACAGTCTCCAGGAGTAGACCCTGGGCAATTACTCAGTATCTTTAGCTGCCAGGTTCACTCCCACCACCCATATAACACATCCTTATACACTCTGTTTGCATTTCTCACATTTGTTTCATCATTTCAGGCTATATTTATAAATCTTTACACCAATATAAGTGTTCTAGTTACAAGGATTTCTTGTGGTGTCTGAGAGGGAGGTGACAGTTCTCAAGGCATAACTGACCATTGCAGGAGGTCTGCAGATCTGTGACACTGCTCAAACAGAATGAAGACTTCGGAGCGAGCAGAAACAGGGAGAAGGTGTGATGATGTCACCACTGTTCAGTGAGGGAAGATATAACCTACTGGGTGCAGAGAACCGCCTCTGGATTTGAAACTCTTAAGACAGAGAAACAGCTCAGATGCCTGTGAAAACCTGTTATGAGAAGACCCATTTAAGGTCATGAGAAAAGATCACAATATCATCAAGATATACTACAACACAATCATATAAGAGGTCTCCTAAGACTTAATTGACAGAGTCCTGGAAGATGCTGGCTGAGGCATAGCATAAACTGAAAGGCATCACCAGATACTCAAAATGCCCATCACAGGTTTTGAAGACGGTCCTCCATTTGTTGCCTTCACAGATAAAAATCAAATTATAGGTTCCTCACAAGTCGAGCTTGGTGAAGATCCTGGCTCTTCGTAGTCGGTGAAACAGCTTGGAGATCAGGGGTATGTCTCTGCTATATTTGGTGATTTGTATCAATTGTATTAGCTGTTTAATTTATATGTTCTTGCTGTAGTGATTTACTACAATTTATCCCTATATTTTTATGTTTCCTTTTCCTTTAATGAAAATTGCTTTACAAAAACATAATTTATACAATCCCCAGTTTCGAAAACATTGGGATAATGCGTAAAATGTAAAGAAAACAAGAATGTGATCATTTGTATATCTCTTATAACCATATTTTATTCACCACAGAAGATAGAACACAGTTTAGAAGGTGAAAGTAAGATATTTATCCATTTTCATTTGGAAAACATGGCTCATTTAGATCATTGCTGGCATTTAATACATCTCAAAAAAAGTTGGAAAAAGGTGTTAAAGACTGGAAAAGTAAGTGAAGCCAATGGAAAACAGCTGAAAGGTCAATTTTCAAAAAGTCACATGACTGTGTAAATAAGAGCGCAAGTTAGAGAGACATCTGGAAAAATGATGAACACAAGATACAAAGTCGCTGCCCAATATCAGAAGCTCATGATCTAAGAGTTTTTAGGTGGCACTGCCTTGATAACAGGCATGAATCAGTCATGAAATTATTGTCTGTGTTCGCTGTGCAATCCACAAATGGAAGTTGTAGCTCTATCATTCAGTGAAGAAGCCATATATCAACACAATCCAGATTTGACGCCACCTGCCCTTT
>JAODAL010018787.1:0-73796 GCA_025379985.1 Phyllomedusa bahiana
TTTTTTATGCAGTCTTACATATTTATTTTGGCTAATTTGAGGACTGAAACCTAAAGGGAAGACAATATGTAGGTTGGACTTTTTTTTTCCATATACACAAAAGTGTGTACATAGTCAAGTCACATTATTATGACCAGCAGCACCCACACAGTACCCACCATGTACAGGCTCGGAGTGATTAAAAGTTCTGGTCAGTTGTCATGGGTATCTGGAGCCACACTGACTGGAGTGCATCCCACAGCTGCTGGAGATGCATGGTGAAGGCTTCATAAAGTGAACATTATCATCAATTGGGTTCAAGACTGGATAATAAGGGGGCCAGGGTAGTAGGTGGAAGGCTTGGATATGCTCTTTCAACCAATTTCAGCTGTGTGACGTCACATTGTTTTCACTAAATGATCCCATCTGTCCCAGGGAAGGCAATCAGCACGTATGGGAATACATGACCTACAAGTCTGGATTCATAACCAAAACGAGGTGTGTCATGGATGAGTCAGCTTAGAGAATGCCACGAAAACACTCTCAATACAACAGCTTCTACTCTTCCAGCAATGGTTGCAGGAAGTTTGTTCTCTGATGTTTCTTGCAGGACACACCAACGTTCATTCGTTTGCTGCAGCAGAAAACATAACTCATAGGCAATGCTCTGCCAATCAGCAGAGTTCAAATACTGATAAAGTCATGAAAATTGAAGCTTTTTCTGCCTCTACAACTTCATTAGCAGAGTTGCAGTGGCCATCTGTCTCCTTCGGAGCCCCATAGACAGTAGGGTTGCTGATCTGTATTAGGCAATGTTCACACGGCTTATTTCAGAACGTATTTACATCGGATTGCCGATCGTAAATATGTTCCGAAATCAGGTGAAAATCAGTTTCAAATAAGTGCCACTAAGTATGGCACGTATTTGGAACGGATTTCGAGACGGATTCACCATCCCCATTCATTATAGGTGGTGAATCCGTCCGGAAATAATTGACATGCACATTGTTTTTGCGGCCGCAATCCGGAACAGAAATAGGTGTCGTGTCTGACAGACACTATTTCCCATTAAAATCAATGTAAAACGGCCAGTTATTTGTAACTGATTTCGCAATGGATTTGCGGCCGTAAATACGGCTGCAAATCCGTTGCGAAATAAGCCGTGTGAACGAGGCCTTATATACACGTCTGATAGCCTCCTGGTTCATTTTGGTGATGAGCTGCTTCATTTCAGTGTGGCGGACTAACCTTTCAGACCTTTGTAGCCAACATTCACCTCTCACAAGTGGCATGGGATGATCTGCAGTTTTCACAGCTTATTTCTCTACTTGTGATACACTCTTACCACAGAAGCATGCAAACAGTTCACAAACTATTTGCAACTCTGCAAAATTGTCCTTTTTATGTATGACAGCAAAGAGGGATATGTGTGCAGACAGCCTATCACACACCTTATATACCCTTCTGTCTGAGAGCATCCTGCTTGAAGCCTTACAATGGCGAGATACTGCTGATCAGTTGTAAGGTGTTGTCTTGGTCTCATGATGTCAAAATATGAACAGCATGATGAGGAGGACTGTTTAAATCCCAAATTAAATTGATCTCCTAAGTTTATTGGGTGATTCAGGGATCAAACACCTGTTGTGAATTTTGCAATTAAGCTTCTTGTTAGAGATCAGCAAGTTGTGTAAAAAGTATTGAAACATTGAACAGTTGGACAAGTGCATTATAAAGATAAGGAATGGTCTCATTTAGTGCATTTAAAAAAATTCAAGAAATGTTACATAAATCCTGAAATTTCAATGAAAAGCCAAATATCCCTCACTTTTTGTAAGCAGTGTACAACAAAACATTTTTCATCCAAGTTGAACTCCTGGAGAACACTACTATCTTAACAACCAAATGAATAGATTACATTGTTCTGAAAACCATAACCGTAAAAACTGTACATCCAAAAACAGACAAGATCCATATAGTCTTTATTTGTTCCCCCAAATAAATATTTGCACTCAAACACATCAGCTTATAGTCCTGTAAAGGTCGGTACTGGCACAGTTTGCCATTTAGCAAATTCCTGACATACAGCCCTGGATCCAAGGTTGTGGAGAAGTCAAGTTACCAGACACTGCAGATGTTTGTAAAGGAGACGTGATAGAATACAAAATCGTATGTTTCACAGAGGGTTTTAAAATGAACCCAGAGCAGGCTGTAAAAAAAGAACTACGCAAACCAGCATATGCTTTTTACTCTCATGACAGTAAGGTTTATATGGAAGGGTCATTCTAGAAAGTCCTTGGCAGTTAAATGATGTATTTGTGAAGATAAATTGCCCATCCTCTGAAAGCAGCGTTTTGCATTCTGGTTCATCAATTAGTGGTGACAAGCCAACAAAAACATATGGGATTGGAGTAGAACGTATGGTCACCCTCCATATCACTCATCATCTGAAGATTCCTCCTCCGCTTCTTCCAACCACTGTATGAACTTCTGAAGCTGTGTTAAATATGAAAATTTAAAAAAAAATGTACTGTAGTCACAAGTATAATCTGCAGCAGTCTTTAGACAAGCCTATACAAAGTGCTTCTTAAAGAGGCTCTTCTCCAGCAGTTGCAAAAGATTGGGCATTTTGAAATCCAACATGCTCAATGCCATCTACTTTTACCCAACATATTCCACTGGTGGAGTTCAAACACCCCAAAATACATTAGTCAATGCAGTTATTCTATTTGTATAGTTATGTACTCCGTGATAAAGGGGTATTACCTTCTCATTGATCAGCTTTAAACCTGTTTCGGGCTGAGCGCTTAGTCATAGTTACCTGCTATGCCTAAGGGCTCAGCCCAAAACATAGCAATACTGCCCCTCTGATCATTGCATCACACTGTATTGGCTTCATATATTGTTTCAATAAAATCCCTTGCATTTTATTCGCCTTGGTGCCGGACATTTTTGGACTTTCTTTTGATATTATCTTCACGGTTCTTGGAACATTGGGCACAGACGTCTACAGGGGATCATTCACTCAGTGGCTATTGAGGCGAGTTGGCTATGCTATTAGTCAAAGAATATTACCCAATACACTGCTTTTCCAATTCTGCTTCATTTCAGAGTTAAAGGGGTTGTCTCACTACATTGATTCTTCTTACATCAGTCCTGGTTTCTTGGTTTCACTTTGAATTCAGGGGCGTGTTTACTGGCTTCTACTAGGCTACAGTAGAAGCCAGGACTAACTAAAGCAACCAGTGCTGGCAGCCTATCAGGAGAGATCAAACAGGTCTGTAGCTATAGCGACCTGAGGAGCTGATGCAGCCCATACAAGAGGGGATAACTCAGAATAGGTAGGACACTGTTAATGGACACATATTGCAAAGTGACTTGTTTTTGCAAGATAATTAACATAAAAAGCAATCCTCGTAGTGAGACAACCCCTTTAAAACAGTTCTCATTTCCTGCTGGTTTGCAAACGTTTCTCTATTTACCGACCACCTATCTCTGCCCTAAATAAGTTATAAAGTACAATCAGCTCACCCTTCCTTAGCCTTTATGTTCAAAGTTCGAATGGAATTTTTCACCTGCTGCTCATACCATCTCGCTCAGATTACCCTTCAGTTTGCGGTGCATACAATAGTTCCAATACAAAGCAACAATCCAGCGTGGTTGGCTAAAAGCAGGTACTTTATTGAAAATATGCCTTAAGCAACAGCTAAAAGGTGCAGAAACTGAAAATACGCTTGCGCGTTTTTAACCAGAAACTGTTCTTGTTCACAGTATCTCTTCCCCAGCAGTGGTCTGACTGATGATGTTACTCTACCCCCGTCTGTGTCTTAGCAGCAACACAGGATCTTCTCCCTCTGCTCTTATCTCTTTACAAATAAATTTTTTAACCCTTTAGAATAACAAGCCAGGAAGAAAGCCTTGTGCCATCTTGTCAGATCTGCATAGCACATACATACATAGAGAACAGTAACTAACAATGTGTGTTGGCAGCATGCAACTTTTTCTCTGTGACTAAGTTGTACACTTTTATAGAGACATGCTAATTTCTCTGCATTTATATAATATTTTTAGTGATAATACAAAAAAAAAAAAAAATCTTGCAAGCCCCCTTAAAGGGGTTTTGCCACGAAGTAAAATTGATGTGGGAAGCTTGCAAATTAAATAATAAACATTTTCACCATTCATTGTTATTTAAAATTCTGGACCGTTTTTTATTTAGCTGCCCTTTTAGTGAGCCATTGTTTACTGCTGGTCTCCAGGGGATACGACCAGGGGTGTGGAGTCAGCAAGCCGAAGCCCCGACTCAGACTCCTCAATTTCCCAAACCTCCGACTCCTGACTCCGACTTCCTCATACACGGCGCATGTTTAAGTGATAACTTTACTGCAGTAAAATGGTCACAACAGGCTGTTAATCACCTTATGATACAAAATCAAGATTGTGAACAGACATGACAAGCAAGGGTAACAATGTTTGATTTTTGAACCTTGTGTAGAGTTGAAGAAAAAGCTGTATTTGTATCCAAGTCCAGTCTGCACCAACATTGGGAACGTGTAGAAGAGACCTGGGATCAGATTTTGGTCAAGACCTGCATGAATCTGATCCAGAGCCCAGAAGGATTCAGACAGTATTGAAAACCAAAGGTGGATTTCCTAAATACTAACAAAATAATAAAAATTAAAGGGGTTGTCTCACTACATAGATTCATCTTACCTCCGTCCTGTTTCTTGTTTCATTTTGAATTCAGGGGCATGTTTACTGGCTCCACTAGGCTGCCGTTAAGTAGGTCTTAGTAAGCAACCGTCTGGCCCTAGCTAGAGATCACACAGGTCATGTACTATAGCAACAGTGCTGGCAGCCTATCAGGAGAGATCACACAGGTCTGTAGCTATAGCGACCTGAGGTGCTGATGCAGCTCATACAAGAGGGGATATCTAGGAATAGGTAGGACACTGTTAATGGACACATATTGCAAAGTGACTTGTTTTTACAAGATCTTTAACATAAAAAGTCATCCTTGTAGTGAGACAACCCCTTTAACACTTTGATTTTTAGGAGCAAAACTATAACTAAGTAGATGCTAAATACTTGCAAGTCAAATTTATGTATAAGATAGGCAAGATGACTGTATATAAAATTACAGTAGCCTCATGTACAAAGCTGTAGTGGATGGAGAGATATGGAGCCTGAAAGTCACAATTTCAAAACATTGTTACCATTTTGCTTGTCAGTGTAAAATATATTTATTGGATATGACTTTAGGACACAAAAAAAAATGTAAATATGCAAAACACTGCAGGAACATTTGTGGAGTCTCTGAATTTGTTCTGAGAAATAGTTTTGCCTCCATCAGATCCTGCATACATGACCTCACATCTGATCTCATTATTTCCAGGCTAGAGAACGGCCTCTCTACATTAACTTGGGTTGGGCGCAAAGCGGTGACCACAGAGGCAACATCTCTAACAATGTCAGGGTATAAAGGAATTGCCTCAGCCACAGTCAGTTTTGATGAATGGTTAAACTCTTCTACTTCTTTGAAAACAGGTGAAAAATTTTGCTGAAGCCTGTTTGCTCTGGGAGCAGAATCTTTTCCCCTGGAGCAGCACTTTGCCTGCTCCATGTCATCAATTGCTGAAGATATGGGAGCAGTAGCACTGGCCGGACCCAATTCCTCTTGCTCTTTGCACTGCATCGAACTAACTGGACCAATTTATTATATAATTTTGGGAGTCGGTCCATTTTATGACGACTCCGACTCCTGCAAAATAGCCTCCGACTCCACAGCCCTGGATACGACATGGGCTGAGAGCTCCTCAGACCTGGTCGCACATGCCCAGACATAACCTCTTCTCTCAGACAGCTACTGAGTGTTCAAACCCCAGGTGTTGTCATTCTGCTCCCGTCCTCTATACTCCTTATTAATTAGTCAAACAATGCAAATAAATAAAGAAATCTCAATGAGGTCTGTGCATTGATAAAGAGAAAAAAAAACAAAAAAAACACAGGTTTGGTTCCTGCAGGGATTTGAACCTAGACCTCTTGTGTAGGGAGGTAAAAAGCATTACCTCTAAGCTACAGTGTAGCTACTTGTACCTCTGTAAATAAACAGACCTTTCTTTGACTAGAGAGAGGAAAGGCCCGGTGATGTCATCCTGCTGGGTCACATGATATGCAATTCAAATAAATCACACACGCCCCCTTCTGAGCAGACAGAGCTGAAGAGCTGGATACAGGAGCTATGAAATGAGATCGTGGCAAAACCCCTTTATAGAAGCTTCCTCTAAATACAGCTCTGCTAGATCACATTTATAGCCCGACCTCCTGCTTGAAAAGTGGTATTTTTTCACAACCCCTATCCTGTGTATAGCAGGCACTGTGAAACACTCAGACAGGAAAATCACTTTGACCCCTTCTTGACACCTGGTCATGGTTTTTTGGCTCTTCCTGCTTTTCCCTCCCTACCTTTCAAGAGCTATACATTTAAATTTTTCCATCTACATAGACATGAAGGCAGTTTTTTGTTTTTTTTTGCAGAACAAGATGTACTTTTTTTAGTAAGGTCACTGACCGTACCGTATACTGAACTAGAAAACTGAAAAAAAAAATTTAAGTTGGGTGAAATGTGGGGGGAAAAAAAAAACTTACTTGCGCTATGTTTGCGGGGGTATTGTTTTTATGGTGTTCACTTTTCTGTATAAATGATAAGTTATCTATACTCTGCAGGTTAAATTCTGGTAATACCAAATATGTAGGGTTTTTGTTATGTTTTAGTACTTTTTTTTTTTTTTTTAAATAAATCTCCATTTCTTAAATTTACAGTGCCATTTTTTTTGCGACCAATAACTTTTTTGATTTCCACTTAATGAAGGTTCATTTTTATGGGCTGAAGTATAGTTTTTGTTACCATTTTGGGATAAAAACTACTTTTTGATCACTTTGTTAAAATTTTTAGGAGACGTGAAATGACCAAAAAATTCCCAATTTTTTCTTCTACAGCGTTTAGCGTACGGGATAAAATTATATTATTTCAACAGATTGGAGTTCCACGGCCACAGTGATACCAATTATATGTAACTTTATTTGTAAAATGGCAAAAAAGAGGGGCGATCTGAACTTTTAAAACCTTTTTCTTTTATACTTATTCCCCCTGGGGTACTTGACAACTACGGGATTCAATCGTTTGTACACCTTTCTGGATTATGTAAAGCCTGTGGCAGGAAGTAATAGAAGTATTAACATGGCAACTATGAAAGCCTTCATTAGGCTTCCAGTTGTCATTGCAGCTGGATGGCAAACCGAAATCTCGTCACGGGGGTGTTGGTCAAAGGGGAGGAATGGTGCGCAGTCAACTGTCAGTAAAAGGTTTAAAGGGGTTTTGCCAAGAAGTGAGTTCCTTAACTCTTATCTGTTCAGGAGAGAAGATTAACTCAGCATGCTGAGTCACGGGGGAGAGGGAAGGGGGGTGAGCAGGGAGGGTCTGCAATGTTTACTCAAATAATTACATTACAACCAGTGGATTCTCTATACAAAAGTCACAGGCTCATTCACTGCTTTTTCTCCCCAGTCCTTTGCAAACTCCTTCATGTTCCCTGTCATCAGATAAGAAGTGCAGACAACGCAAGCGTGGCCTGTTCAGCTTCTGTCAGTGTCCTGGTTGTGTCTAATGTAAACTGTCAGGAAACTAAGGGCATATAAAGAAAGCTGTAGCTCTCAGAGACTTCACTTTTTGTAATCACATATATTTAGAAAAGTGATTAAATACCCATTTTGGAGGATCCCACGTCAACATTACATCGTGGCAAAACCCCTTTAAGGAAGATTAAGGCACTCTAAATATGAACACTAAAAACATGAGAATAAATGACACACACTGTGTAGAAAACCCAATCACAATCTTACCGCTTGTTTTTTACGTAGCTGCCGTCCTTTTTCTGTTATTTCTGTGTTCGAAAACCAGCGGAGAATCATCTCCTCTGCTAATACATCTTGCTGGTAAAATCCCATTAAAACCTGTGAGAAAAGGGGAACATTGAGAAGGACATTAACTTCCAAAAGACTATTACATGTCAATGGGAAAACAATCTTCTCACTGTGGTAAATGATGCATGACATTTAAAACAGAAACTTGCACTATCATCATCTTTGGTTACATGGGTAGCGATGTTACTAGTGTGGGTCTACAGGTATGGATATCAAAGGATTCCTAACCACAGTACTCCAGAGTGCCCAAAATTATTCTTCACACAAAAAGTATACAGCAATATACAAATCCAAATGAAAGGCAGATAAAGAGAATGGTAAACTGAAGTTCCAAGGTTGTAAAAAAAAAATGTGGCAGTGAAAACAGAGACCCAAGATAAACCGTCTGAAAGAGAGTACAACATTAGGAACACCCAAAAAGTTACGGTATACGGTAGACAACTTGAGAGATTTACAATGCAAAATGTAAGTGCCTCTTAATCCTGCAATAAAGTCTGAAACGGAGAAAACAAAACTTAAAGGAGTTGTCTCATTATGAGCTTTCAGCCTGTCAGTGTCCCTGGTAAGGTGAACTGAGTGGAGTGCTTCATGGTCGGTCTGTTCTGCTCCCTTCCCCCTCCCATCAGCACACAGGCAGCTAACGTAACTTCTATACAGGGGGGGGAGGGGGTTGCATCTCAGAGTTCTACCCGTGTGAGTGACTGCCTAGGTCGTTGCAGGAGGGCTGATCTAGGAGTGTAGTGAGGAATATGAAGCTGTGTGGTCATAGAGCAGAGGGGATGCTTGTGTTGCTATATCCTCTGCTAGCTTACAAAGTCTCCACATCTCCAGCAACAACAAGGGCAGTGTTACTATACTCAGGATGTCTCAACTAATACAGGAGAGCATAAAGTATTCACATGCCCCAATGATCTGTATAATATAGTATAGTCACAGTTCAAAGACATATCATGATTATAGTAACAGACAGGGTCACTGCTGTCACATCTATCTGTGTAAAGAGCAGGAAGGAAGCAGGCCACACAGGTTAATCCAGACAGCATGGACACAGAACTCCAGAGTCCTCACTCCCCCCTCCTGCACTACAGAAGCATTCTGTGCAGGGGGGCTCTCTGCTCCGACCTGTCTTCAAAGGTGATGAGTCATTCAGACCTGACAGCCAGTAAAGATAAGGATCAACAGGTCGGCTACTATGAGATTGAGAAGCTGATGTAGTAATAACTAACAGGGCTAGCTCAAAATCAGTAGACATTTGTAATGAACATATATTGCAAAGCTGCTTGTTTTTTAAAGATCTTTAAATTAAAACCCAATCATTGTAGCGAGACAACCCCTTTAAGTCTTGAATGTTTATTCTTGAAAAAGAGAAACTTAAAAACAAAAGGATACCAAGATAGCATCACAAAAAACAAAGTGAAAGTTGTATGGGCAATCTACGACAGCGAATAAGACAAGTCGGTAGAGGGGAGCCCCATATAAGGAGAATGTAACCAATGGTCCCAAATTTGCATTAAATAAGGAGGGCAATTTCTATGTTGGAAAAGCCACGTGTTGTGAGGTAAAATACAGTTAGAGCTAGTCAGTCAGAAAAAGAAGAGGGTCAATTCACAAGGTATATCCTCGCGACCAAACTACTTAGGCTAGGTGAACATTGTGCTTTGGTCCCATTCAAGACCCCTGCCATGTGTATCCACCATACCTGAAAAAAACAAACACTCTGTGCCAGACAAAAAGGATGGTCGACTGGGCTATTTGTCCAGCACAGAAAGTACTTGAGTTCTAGAAACAGTCCTTTTTGGACTACGTCTGCTCTGTGTTTGCACTGTTATTTCCCACTGATGCGTTGCAGGATCCTTTTCGATACCTTTTTCCAGTATCCCACAATGGAGGTTCAAAACGGGACACCAAGTACAAGGCACCAAGCACAGCCTTCGTTCTGTCATATGCTCTTTAGCACAAAAGAAACCAATATGTTCTAGAACTAAATAAAGCGTTCATTTCCAGTCCATTGCTTAAAAGAATTAGAAAATTAGACAAATGCCTCCTAGTACAATAGAGAAAACAGGAGTTTACAACAGGAGTTTGAAGAATTATAAAACTGAACTGAGAAAGACTGTTCGAGATTGGTTAGATTATCAAAACTAAGGGCCACATGTATGAAAACTGTCTAGGTCTAAAATTCACTGTTACCTATAGCAACCAATCAGAGCGCCTCTCATTTTTAAAGAGCACTATATGAAATGAAAAGGGTGTTCCGATTGGTTGCTATGGGCAGCAAAGTGAGTTTTAGACCTACAGTTTTCATACATGCAACCCTAAATACTTGAATTGCAGTAAAGCTCACCCACTCTTAAGAAGTAATTTCCGAGACACAAGAAATGTACACATTTTAAAACCCTGAATTCTCCTTTCTTCATACTGAAAAATACCACCTTTTGCTTACAGTCCATCTAACTGGAGAGATATAAATTATACAAATAACATGTTTCTGCACATGTGATAACGCAAGTTTTCCCACATGTATAAGCCAATTTATCTTTCGTTTGGTTCCTTTGTTACCTTTGCAGTTGCAGCCCAAAGAGCTTCATGTTCCAAAAAGAATTCTTCCATTGCACTAAGACAGCATAAGTGGTCAGATGCACGCTTGATGTAGTTCTTGAAAACTGGCGTCCATCTTTTAATAAGCTAGGTAAAACAGAAGATGTGTCCACATGAAATGCATAATTATTTTCAAGTGCAATTATTGGAACACACTGATCAGCCATAAGGCTAGGTTCACATGTTATAGTTTAACACACATTTTGCAGCACTGATTGTAGCCAAAACCAGGAATAGGTCTAAAACACAGAAATACAAACCTTTCCTTTAGACTTTATCTGTCTGTAGGTTAATTTCTGGTTTTGGCTTCCAATCAGCAATGTCAAATACACATCAAAAAACACGTGAATCCAGCCTTACATTAAAACTACCTGCTTAAAGGCAACCTGTCACAATGATCATTCTATTTAATCTGCAGACAGCTTGTTACAGAGCAGATTGGTATATAGTTCTGTGGAGGAAGATTCAATACAACTTGTATTCATTTAATGTGCTACTTATTCTGGGTTAAGAAGTCCAGTGTGTGGTCTGGACAGCTCTCTGGCATGGATTGATGCGAATAGGATATATCTAATTGACATCAATCCATGCCGGAGAGTTGTCCAGCACCTATGGACTTATCCCTTTGGTTCCCCTGATGAACCCTCTATGATTGGAAGAGGGAGAAACGCGTCGGGAACAGGAGCGCACTTTATCCAAGATGCTTAAGGACAGTAGGACTTATATTATCGTTTTGTTTACAGAACAATTTTGTTTTTTGTGGAATTTTTAATTTCTGGTATTCCTTTAGATCTAAAACGATTTGGGGGCTGCCTTTTGTGTAAGGTAGTTTAGTTTTTCTAAAGGGTGAGCCGCCGAGAGGCGGGGCACCACCTTTTAGGGCGTTTTCTCCTCCTAACCTACTGGGGTATAACAGTGGAAAGTTTAGGGGAATCTGTTTATTACCGAGTAGTTTATTAACTTACAACATCTTACAATTTCCCCCCGTGTATTCATATCCTTAGGATACCTTTCTGGCATTGTGATGCATGATTTTGTTAATTGGCTTTGGTGAGCATTATCTTTTTAAGGCGTATTGAAATAAAGGATAATTTTTAGAGTGGGTTATTTTAAGTTTTTGTCTGTGAATGTTTTATGAGATCAACCCTGTTGTGAAACTAGTAATTTTTCTGTGATTGAACTGCTTTAAACACACTGGTTGCCTAATATTTCCCACCTCTTAATAGAGATTATTGTAATAAAACAAATGTTATTCACTTCACTAATAACAGCAAAGCTGCTGAAAGGTGATCAGTGTATTCTACCTTCTTTGTTGGGGTCTACCAAATGTGAGGTTAAGCTAGGTTTACTTCATGTCTATGGCCTCCCTTTCACATACACTCCGAGCCATATTCATTAAACAGATGCCGGGTGCCTCTGACAGGCACCAGCTAGTGGATCCAGAGAATTAGGCTATGTTCACACGGCTTAAACTGGGGCTTATCTCGCCCCACATTTCGCGATGTACTGCACTAAACACAGGGCGAGATCCGCCCCAGTCATTACGGTAATCCACAGTTCTTATAGAGAACTATGGATTACGTCTCCTCTACCCGCTCGGCGCGCCGTGAATAATGAATGTCTATGGGGCCGGGGGGCTGCCGGCCCCCCTGCCTCCGGCTTAATTGTGGGCGAAATATGTCTCCGCAATTACACCGTGTGAACATAGCCTTATTCCGATTGCCATATTTGTAGTCAGAAAATAACTTTTCCTCTTGTATAAGGCAATTGGCATCTGCCTCATAAGAGTTTTTTGCCTTCCTCTGGATCCACACTGCAGTTATAGATTAGACTCTATAGACCTGTGTCTTCTTCCAACCTTTTCTACCATGTTACCTGTAGGTCCCTTTAATTTTTTACTTCAACCATTGAAGTTTATTGAAACATATGCACAATGTACAATATACAACAATAAAAATGTGCTACAGTACTGCATGCATAACACAGAAGTTCAGGCTGAATGTAGATGTTAACAATGCCCAGTTATATAGAAAATGGATGCTGTTGTATGGAATAGTGTCTGCTCCTAAGCTATTCCACAACTTTTGTTTTGCAATATACGGCCATATACCAGCCAAAGGGACAACCTTTTGGCCTCCATTAGGTTTTTACCATATTTAGCATGTATGTCATAAAAGTGATGTGCACCTATTACCTGTGCAGGGACCCACAAACTAAATGAGTACTTTTAATGCATTTATCAAGCACTGGTCATCATCTGAGTTGCTCAGCGATATAGAAGTGGATTATGTCTAGATGCATAGCTCGAAATACTCACAATCTTGGAATTGAGTCGTGGCAATGTAACAGAGCTATACTGGCTGACAACTGGCCTTACCAAACCCAGACTTGACTAAGAAACACATATCTTTAGTGTATTTCCTAGCTTTCAGACAGCATTCTCAATCTTTAAGTAAGAGCAACCCAAAATACTCACAGGTAGTACCACATTACAGTAAGGATTAACATCAAGCACTCCATTCAGTTGCTGCAGTGGGAATTCCAGGACGACTTTGCATAAAATCTGCATCACTTCCACAAGAGATATGTTATATGCATATCTGTAGGGAGAGGAACATTTTCAGATATAAAACTAAAATCTCTACTTTGTGGAAACCATAACCGTTTCCATGACCAAAAAATGCAGAACATGATTAAATCTTAAAGGGGTATTCCAACCATATTGCCTACATTTTTAAAACTAATCAAAGGTTAATAAATCTTATTAACAAATACAATGCTGTTCTGATTTTGCTTCCTTTCAGAGGTAGAGCACTTCTTACCTCCTGCTTGTGTACAAAAGCTTTTCTAGGTTATGAATCACCTCTCTCTGTGCTCTATTGCCTAGCAGCCTTGGTGACTTCACTCTCTACTGTGTCTTAGTAATTGACATGTCGCTTATCTCCCGCGCGTACAATACGATCGCATTGTTTGGGGCGGGGGGGGGAAAGGGGGGGTAATCCTTTGCTCTCTATAGAAAAATATGGATTTTCCGTAATTTTTTGGGACCCATCTACCCGGGACTAAAAACGCAAAAAATTTTCGGCCCCCCCCCAAAATTTTCACCGAAATTACCCCTGGGAAAAATACCCTAAACCCCTTTTGAGTTTGTAGCCTTTCTGTCCTTTCAGTTAAAAAAACCCCCTTAAAGCAATAGTTTCCAAATATTTTGGGGTATGTTCACACGGTGAAATTTTAGGGCGGGAATTAACCCCCCGCAATTACGCCGTGTGGCCGGGGGGGGAGGGGGTGGGAGCAGGGGGGCCCGGGACTTTAGGGGGCCCCTAGGGAAAAACATGGGTAGCGGGCGTTTTTACGCCGCTAAAAAAGTGACCTGTCAATTATCTCCCCCCCCCGGCGGGGTTTTGCCGGGCGGGGGATAGACGTAATCCATTTGTTCTCTATGAGAACTTTTGAATTAACCCTAAGAATGGGCCCGTTTTTTTTGCCCGTAATTTGGGGGCAAATCCGGGCGTTTAAATTTCGGACCCCCAAAAAACCGGGCCCTTTTTAAACCCCTGTGAACATGGCCTTTAAAAAAAACTTTTGCACACATATCATGAAAAAAACCTGCTATAAGGGGGGATTTAAACCCGCCAATCTGAGTTTTCCCCCAGGGGAAAATATCTGCCCCCAATATTAATTGCAGTTGTCCAACAAAGTGCAAAACACACCATATGTTTCTTTTGCTAGAATATTTTTTCTTCCCTTTTACCCCTTTTTTTTCCAACCACAGCAAGCCATGGTTTGAGATACACAATTTTTCAAAAGATCCAATTTAATCCCGGTAAATTATCACCTGCCCGCTTTAATTTAAAAAAAAATATTCCCTTCAAAGCATGTCCATTAAAATTTTTTTGCCAAAGATGTAATGTTTTACTGGATCCTCCCAAAAAGGGGATTTAATCACTTTTTTTAAAAAATATTTTCGAAAATTTCAAAAAGTGAAGCCTGTTTAGAGTGCAGCATTTTCTCAGTCCCCCCTTTTTTTCCTGCCTTTTACATTAGGGCCCTAACCCGTACAAGACAAAAACGGATCTGGCGGTGCTTTCGGGTTTTTACTTCTTTTCTGATACAGGGAAAATGAAGGAGCTTGAAAGGGGGGCTGGGGGAAAAAAACATGTAAAAGGACCATGGTCCCCCCCCCCCCCCCCCCCCTTTTTATAGAAAATTTGGGCTTTGGGTTTTAATATAATTATTTGAGTAAACATTTTCAGGGCGGGGGTCCCCGATCCCGGGGGCCCCTCTCAGCCCCCCCTTCCCTTCCCAGGGTGACTCAAAATGCTTTGTTTATCTTCTTTGGGGCAACAAGAGGTTAAAGGGAAAATCACTTTGTGGCCCAAAAACCCCCTTTTAAAAGGGGATGTAGTCAGTTAGCCTGTTTCAGTTTCTCTCAAACCCCGTAAATTCAGAAATTAAAAGGGGGGTTTTCTTCCCTTCCCCCCCCGGGGGGTTTCCTTTTTTGGGAAGGGGGTGACATAACCCCCCCCTCCCCTTTTTGGGCTGTGCAATTAAAAGAGTCAGTGTTTTTTTTAAAATTTAGAGGGGGTGGGGCCCGAAAAAGGGTGGGCCATGCCCCTGCCTGTGTGCAAAAGTGTGATACAGGGCAAGGGAAAAAGGGGGGGGAGGAGGCGGGAGAGCCCCCCCCATGCTAAAAGTTTTAAAAAACAAATTAAAAAGGGTAGAAACGGCCTGGGGGAGGGGCGGGGGGAGGAATGCAAATGATTGTTTCACAGAGTCAGGGAAATTTGGGATGCGCGGAATTTGGTTAATAAGGAAAGAAAAAGAGCGGGGAAAAGACCCGGCCGGCATCAAAGGAAACATGTGCGGAAGGTTTCCAGTGATTTCCCGCCGGGGGGACGGAATGCAAAAAAAAAGACCATGAGGGAATAAAGAAAAGGGGCAGTTTTCCCCCCAGGAAAACCCCGGGAAGTTTTTTTTACAAAAAAACGAATAAGGGACACAGAGAAAAAATAAAAAGCTTTGCTAATGACTTTCCCTTTTCAAAGTTAAATTTTTTTTTCAATGTCCCCTTATTTTTGACCCCTTTTTTGAAAAGATTAAAAACCCCTTTAAAAGTTTTGTACAAGTTCCAAAACAAATCATGTAGACAAAGAACTAAAGGGTAAAAAAACTTGCATTTTTAAAAATGCGGTTAGGCCCTTGGGCCTTAAAACTTTTTTTGTGGTTGCCAAAAGTTTTGAAGGAAAAAATCGGTTGAAAAAGGTTTTCCAAATTTTTTTTTTTCTTATTGGGTTTTTTTAAAAGGGAATTATAAAATTAAGAAAAGTCCACACCAATTCCCTTTTTTTAAAGGCAAGGCTAGGGGTTTAAAAAGCCAAAAAATCAGTCACTGCTGTTTTGAAACCCTAAAAAGTAAACGGAAATGTGAGGGCCCGGAAAGCCGGAGTGTACAAAAGGTCTGTGAAAAGCTTTGGGGGGAACTTTTTTTAAAAGGGAAAAGTTGGTTTTCTTTTGGAGGGCTTTTAATTTTTTCCCTAATAATTTTTTTTAGAAATGATTTTCCCGATTTCCCAGGAAATATTCTCTTCCACACCTCTCTGTAAGGTTCCCAGAACTTTTAAATTTTGAAAAAAAATTTTTAAATCAAAAAACATCATTATTTAAACCAACTGACAGGCAAAAGAAGGGTATTTTGAGTTGTGTTTAATTTAATTTTTAGTTCCTTTTATAGAAAATGATTTTTTTTAAAGGTACCTTTTAACCCCACCCCCCCGGGAAAGGAAAGGGGGCTGTCTATTTTTCTCAGAGCAAATACCCCCCAATTCCCCCACTCCAACCCATCACTGTCCTCTTTTATTTTGTAATTTTTAAAGGGGGCCCGAAAGAGGGAAAAAAAGGTTTTAGGAAAAGAAAGCTGTGTTTAAAAACCCCCTTTTTAAAATTTCCTTCCCAAACCCTACCCCCCCCCCCCCCCCGGCCCCCCCCCCCCCCCCCCCCCCCCCCGGTTACTTAGGGTTGTCAACCCAAAAAGGGAACCCGTTAGGTGGTTTATGGTTTCCCATTTGAAGGGAGGAAAAAATTTGAGGAAGAGGAGCTGAAACTTTGTGAGGTTTTTTTAATTAAAAGGGGCAAGTTTTTTAAGTAAAAAGCACAGAAAATACTAATAAGAAATTCCTTAAAGAGGGCAGTCAAAATGACTTTTTGAAAATATGGGGAAACGCCGAGCCCCTATTGAAAAACCCAAAAACCTTGTAAATATAAAAGTGTTTACTTTTTTTTGGAAAAAATTACAAAGTAAAAATGAAAAATATAAAACCTTGCTACACGTTCACATAATCTTTTTATGCTTAATTAGGTGTTTTTAAGTGTTTAGTTGTGTGCCTAACAATACATGGAAACCTCCAAAGAAGCATTTATGTTATTATAAAACCCTAAAAAAACTGACATTCTTATTAAAAAGTTTTGGGTCAAAAATGTTTTTAAACCACCCCCGGGTTACAAAAGGGTTTTAAAAAGGGGGTGGGTCCTACCCCTTTTTTAACCCCAAATATTTTTTCTCGGATTATGGGGGTCCGGGGTTAACCAAAAGAAAAGAATATTCCCCCCCCCCCGTACCCCCCTTTAAAGCCGCCTGTGGCCCCAAAATCCCTCCCGGGGCCCCAAAAAAGAAACCTGTCTTTTGGCCCATATAATTAAAATGTTTGGCCCCTATAATACCTGCCCCCATTTCCCCCATATCCCCCGCCCAGGGCCCCCCCTATACCCCTTTTTGTGGCCCTATATTTTTAATGAAAAAGTGCCCCCTTATTTGTATGTAAAAATATACTTTTTGTCCCCAAAAACCTGCCCAGTGCCCCCCTTTTACTGCCCCCTGGCCCCTATATACTGCCTCAAATGCCCCCCAAAATACTTTCCTGTGCCCCCCTAAATACTGCCTGTGCCCCCCTTTTTACTGCCCCGTTCCCCCCAAAAATACTTCTGGCCCCTTCCCCCCTTATAATGCCCTGTTCCCAATTTTAAAAATTTTTAAGTGCCCCTTTTTACCCAAAATAGGGGAATGCTATACCTAAAATTTAAAGGGGTTTTCCCCCCCCCCCCCCCCCGCCCCCCCCCCCCCCCCCCCCAAATGTTGAGGATTTAAGAAATTTTTTTTTGGCCCAAAACCCCCAGGGCAAGTTTTTTGGCCCCGGGGGCACTTTATTTCTGCAGAGTCTACATACAAAAAAGTATCTACCACTATTGGGGCACTGTTAAAGGCGGTGGGGATATGTAATCAGGTGTGTACCGTGATGGTCAAAAGTGGGGGTTGCGGGTTTTTGGGCGGGTCTGGCAGGAAATTTGAGGGGCCTTTAAATGGGAATAGTTTTTTGGGGATTTGGTTTTGTTTGGAGTGTTTTTAGTTTACAAACATTTCTTTAGTTTGCTCCATGTATCGGTGGAAATTTTTTGGTGACTGTTTAAGGGGAATTTTCATATGAAGGGAAAGTTTTTAAAAGTAAAATTTTTCATTTGGTTTATTTTTTTAAAATGTACAGTGTTTCTTTAGGAGATGGACGGGATTCTGTGTGGAAGGGGCGAAAAATTTTTTAAAGGAACACAAAAGGTTTTTTTGTAAAAAAAAACCCGCATTTCACAAAGAGGCCGGGAAAAAAGTTTTGTGAAACCCCGCCCTAAACCCGAAAAACACAAAGGGCCCCAACCCCGGTTTTTTTTGGACCCTAGGGAAAGCCCCCTGCCTCGAGTAGCCCCAGGGGCCCTCTGTGTAATAAACCGCAAAACGGGCGAAAACGTCAAATTTTACAAGATTATAATGGGAAATTTGAAAAACCCCCCTTTAAAAATGTAGACAAAATAAATAAAATAAAAATATTTAATAAAGAACTGTGCATCCATTACCCACAAATAAAAACCTACACATATTAGGTATCCACATGACTGTAATAACCTTCAAAAATGTTTAAAAAATTTTAAACAAATTCTGCAATAATTTATAAGTGAACTTAAACTATTCCCCCAAAAAGTACAACTTGTTGCGAATAAAACGAGGCCTCATGCAACTGCATCATTAAAAGAATAAAAAAGTTACGACTGCTGAAACGCAAGGAGGCAAAAACTAAAAAAATTTGCTGGTTATTAAGTACTTTTCAGGCATTCGGCTTATGGGGTTAAGCAGGACTTTTTCTGTTTTAGCATTTAGCTCCGCTTTTTGCTCAGAAATCCAGCTTCAAAACATATACACATATAAATTGGAGCTCAGCTTCTCTCCATCTATCACATCCTGTTCTCAGATAGGGCAGCATAAACCAGCTAACAGGTTCTCTGTAACGTGACCAGGATCCAGAGCCAACATCATTCCATAGTATCTAGATTTAATAACCTTCATTTTTTTACTACCCAAAACCTTTTAATTCACCTAAGATCAGTGGTATCTAGTGAGTCTGACCATCACTAAAAAGAAATAATATGCACTTATTAAAAAGGACCTCTGGCCTTTACGGATACTGTACGTCTGGTTTAGTAAACACTTGTGTTCCCTTTGATAATTCTGGAGCATCTTCTCTTACAACTCAGTTCTGTGCTGTACCTCTGTTATTCCTCCTGAACATATGAATCGGTCAGCCAGTTTCTGCCAAGTAAGGGTGTGTCCCTGCACAGTCCGACATTGTCCAATAAGGGTTGACAGTCAGTATGTGCACGGACACATCCATTTGTAAACCCGACAGGTTCAGCAATACATTTCTAGGAGGAATAACAGAGGAACAACACAGAGTTATAAGAGGAGATGCTCGAGAATTGTTATCTCACAGAGAACACAAGGATTTACTAAAGTAGACATATGAGGAGATGTCACTGGTTCTTTTTAATGGGTCAAATAAGAGCCATTTGCTATTTGCCATACAATAAATGGATATCCGAGGACTCTGGTGACTATAAAAGATGCAGCAAAGAGGCACCAGTACAAGGACTGAAACCTTATATAGATCTTGCCAATATTCCATAGGTGTAAACCAATTCCTGCTTTTTTTTTATATATATAAAAGAAGGTATGGATTAGTTTGGGACACACTGTAAACTGATAGGCAGGAGCAAATAAACATTTCCATAACCATACAGAATCTTACAGGTTAGAGCTATAACCGCTGCATATCTCACAGTCAAACACATGCATGCACACTGTAAAAAGTAGTAACTACAAGAAGTCATTATATAAGCACACTAAATAATCGGTGGCAGTTTATGTCTTTACTCACCCCAAAGGCTTTTCTGCAACTCCTCCTCATCATCATCCTCGTCGTCCGGCAATGCTGCAGACTTCCACACATAACCTTCACCATTCAATCCAACCTCTACTTTGTTATACACTGTTTATAGAAAAAAAAATTGTATAAAAGTTTATATCCCAAAAGTATAGAAATGACAAACATACAAAAGGGTGGACTAGAGCACATTACACAAACATCTAGGATGCATAGGGTAACTATTCTCTTGCTGGATTTAGGGCTTGTCCCCACGGCAAGGGTTACTGGTCAGTTTTTCAGACGTTTTGCGGTTTTAGAAACAGTCTGAAAACCGACAAGCCACACTCCCCATAGACTTTAATAGTAAATCTGTTCAGATGTCCCCACAGAACGGATTTTCTGCCGGACAGTCTTTCACGCCGCCTGCGGTCCAAAAAACTTAGAGCATGTTGATTCTTCTGCCCAATTTTCCGGCTGAACATGTAAATGTGAAGGAGGACGGCTTGAATCCACAAACCGGCCAAAATCCGCCCCCCACCACTTAAGTGACAAAAAAAAGACAAAATACTGGTCGGAAAGTCCAATCGGTATTTTGTCAGTGCCGTGGGAATGTACCCTTAGTGTGCTGCACCCCAGAGAATACAAGCATTGCCTTCACAATGCAGGCAGAGCAAATGCAAAGCATTTGATTTATTCCAGCAGATGTTCACAAAGAACACTGCAAGCAGCATCATAAGAGCTAGTGAAATCTCACTAACCAGGTTCTTGCATAGGAAATGTTCTGGCATTTTAATTTGGTAGAGCTAACATAGCCTAAAGGAGTTCAATGGGTAAGTGCTCATTATACAAAAAGCTGCCGATTACCAGTGTTTATTACCTTTGACCTTCAATTGTTCCTCCTGTTTGCCTGTGGCTGCATCATCACTGAATTCATCCTCCGCTTCCTCATCTTCATCAGGATGATGCAGAGAAATAACAGTGTTCTCCAACAGCTCTAAATCAGGGCCAACTATGACCTAAAAGTGGGCAATGTAAAGGCAATTATGGTAAAGTTGAGTATTCCCATCTCATAGATCAGCTTTAAAAAGAAGTAGAGAAAGGTAAATAAAGATTACCAAATACATTGCAGTTCTGATTTTGCTTCCTTTTTGAGATAGAGCAGTTCTCTCCTAAATGTTTTTTTTTTAACTCATTTTTATTGTTTTTCCGCATATAAAATTTACAACATATAGCATTGTATACATAAGCAAATATGTGCTTGTCAGTCACAAAATAAAACAAGAACTTTGTCAAAAGCTATGGCTCATGTATGTTTATAGAAGTAAGAGTCTGTAAAATTCTCATTGCTGTTTCCACTTCTTATAAGCTTATATAACAGTAGACATAATCAATCCCTAACCTAGACATTCTCCCCTGAGTCACACCCAGACCCCAGCGATCCAACATATGAATAAGACCCTCAGTGTTTGAGGGCTATGGCTGAGCCAATGCGGGTTCGGGACTCCTAATTGTTTATTAAAGCTTACACAGGTTACTGACCACCGCTCTCTCTAAACCAGCAGTATCCGGAACGGTTACATCCCTCCCTGCTGTGTCCTATCAGCAGCACAGAAGCTTATCTTTCTTACAGACAAACTTTAACCTTTTAGAGCTCTGTAACCTTGTGTCCTGCTGTTAAAACCCTTCCAATAACCCTCTAACAAGTTCAGCTAGGAATAGAAAACCTGAAATTTCCGTTACTGCTGTAGAACTGCCCACTGTCTGAACAGAAAGTGGAAGCCTGATGCTGGCTGTGAAGAGCAGACTCTTCGAAACATCCCGATGGGAAAACCCCTTTAAGAGACTAGAAGTTAAGTATTTCCATTACCTTGGAGGTCAGAACACAGTGTTCATTAATCCTCACTCTTTTCTTTACAACAACATTATTACAAACTACAGATTTTTCAATGGTAACATCATCTTCAATTCGTACGTCATCCCAGATATACACATTATCTAAAACTACTCGATCACCTAGGGAAAGAGAAGATAAAGTATAAGCAACAGTTGTGACATAACAGTATACATTAATAATTATTTATGTTACTCATTTATATAGCACTGTTATATTCCAGAGAGCTGTACAGAAATTGTCATTGTTTACACTGGTCCCCGTTTCCATTGGGGCTCACAATCTAAATTTCAGATAAACCTATCTATATGCTTTTGAAGAATGGGGCAACTTAAAGGGGTTGTCTCACTGCATTGATTCATCTTACCTCAGTCCTATTTTCTTGGTTTTACTTTGAATTCAGGGGTGTTTTGTTACTGGCTCGAATTAAATTTTTAACCCCTGCAGACTAGAGAAGCCAGGTCTATAGCAACCAGCACTGGCAGCGTATCAGGAGAGATCAAAGAGGTCTGTAGCTATAGCGACCTGAGGAGCTGATGCAGCCCATACAAGAGGGGATATCTAGGAATAGGTAGGACACTGGTAATGGACACATATTGCAAAGTGACTTGTTTTTGCAAGATCTTTAACATAAAAAGCAATCCTTGTAGCGAGACAACCCCTTTAAGTACCCAGAGGAAACCCACACAAACACTGGAAGAACATATAAGCTCCTTGCAGATGTCGTCATTGTGGGATTTAAACCCAGGACCCCAGCGCTGCAAGGCAACACTTAACCACTGAGCCATCATGCTGCCTCCGGTAGTATACCATTTCTGTGTTGGTGATGGCCAAGGGCTCCATAGATTACCATCTTTTGTTTGCTAGTATATACATTCAAATCTTGTCACCTATTATATACAGAACTTCTCATGCCATTATCCATTAAAAAGTAGGTATTTCCAAAATAGTGTGGAAAGATTATATGACATGACCCTCTCTCGACTTCCCTGAACCCCTCCATCAAGAATATTGAATGTCTCAGTTATGGCTCACCAATTCTGCAGTTTTTCCCAATACTGGTGTTGCTGATGCTGCATTTTGACCCAATTGTTGTATTGCTCCCAATTAGTACATTCTCACGCAGAACACTGCCATGGCCACGGCTGACTTCTGAGCCTCTGTAAATATTGTGACGGGAGTGTGTATAATTCTGCTCTTCCTGGTCAGTGAAGTTTGTCTCAGGGGTAATAGGATATAGCCAACGGCACAGGATGTCAGAGGTTACAGCCTCATACATTGACAGGTTGGATACACGAGCACCATACTCTTCCTGAGTTACGTAGAGGTGTATCTGATTTCCTAAGATCTGCATAAAAGAACAAATGTCTTACAAGAAGCTACACCAACAGGTACAAAGTAACACAAACTTGAAAAGTGTATTTTCCCAAAAAATCACCAATAAGTCATTAGGATTGTCAGTACTTAGCAAAAGTTTTTTTGCCTGCTGATCAATATGGCAATCAATATAACAAACATGGAGGCTACAAAGAGCTTTTACGGTCTTCTAAACAGCAATTCTGCTTAAATATTCAGAGATTTAGGAGAAGAAAAGTCTACATTCTCCAAACCCCTTCTGCTCTCTGAAAATGACTTACCTCTTCATTGACTAGGAGACCACGAACAAAGTCATCTCTAGTTTGGTAGTCAAAGTTGTCTGTGAACAGCTCTGCAACCTATAGTTTATGTAGAGACAAAACTATTTTAAAAGGGTCATTTCCACCTTATTGATTAGCTTTAAACATGTAGGCAAAGGTAAATAAATATTTGTGGCAAATACATTTCTGCTCTGATTTTGCTGCATTTGAAAAGATACAGCAGTTTTTCTTTCCTGCTTTTTTTTACATATAGATTCCTAGGTCATTGACCGCCTCTCTTTGCTCTAGCACTGGCTGGATGATGACCCTACTTTGTCTTATTAGCAGGATGGGAGCTAACAGAGAAACTGTTATCTTTGTAGTAAATACCCAGATAACAGTGTGACTGTAAAACAATCATCTATTTCGTCTTGGCAGTGTCCTCTAATACAGTTCTGCTATCTCATTTATTGCTACACACCCTACTTGGACAGTGTCATTTTTTTCCCCAAACCCTTCCATCATCAATGACCCTCTAACAGGTTCAGCTAGGAATAGCAGAGCCGATATGCCAATCATTGCTATAGACCCACCCACAGCCTGAACAGGAAGTGAAGTGAGATTCTAAAGCTGGCTGTAGAGAACAGGTTCTCTTAAAACAGCATGATGAGAACACCCCTTTCATCAAAAGGTAATTTAAAATATAAATTTTATACTATATATGTTTAAATATAAATATATATATAAAATATATAAATAATATATAATTTAAATAAATACAAATGTATCACAAAGATTAACATGCATCTCATAATAGATATATTTTTTTTTTTAAAGAGAAAGAAAATTTAAAATAAATTACAATGAACTCATGTTTACCCAGTCAAGTCACATTATTATGAACACCAACTTATATCCAGAGCAACCTCCATGTGCAGCACGGACAGCAGCTAGATGGGCTGGGAGTGAGTAAAGTAAGGTCCTGGTACAGCGTTTCTCAACTCCAGTCCTCAAGACCCACCAACAGGTCATGTTTTTCAGGATTTCCTCAGTATTGCACAGGTGATTTCATTATGGTCAGTGCATTCTGTGGGAGATCCTGAAAACTTGGCCTGTTGGTGGGTCCTGAGGACTGGAGTTGAGAAACACTGTGCTAGTAGGTTGTGAAAGATATCTAGAGCTATGCTGGCTGCATCTCACAGCTGCTGGAATGCATGGAGGAGGATCAATAGAGCAAACATAACAATAAAGGTGGTCCCACAGATGCTTAATTTGGTTCAAGTTTAGGGAATAATAAGGTAGGGTAGTATTAGTAAGACTTGGTCATGCTCTCTTTTCTAACCAATGCCAGTCATTTCTAGCTGTTAGCATGAAACATTGTTTTAATGGAAGACCCCATCTGCCTCAAGAAGACAATCACCAAGCATGGGTTTACGTTATCTTCAAGAATGGATTCATACACAAATAGGTTGAAAGTGTCTTCCACATGGTTGAGTGGACCCAGAAAATGGCACAAAAACATGCCGTAGACGATAAGGGGATGATCACACAGTGATTCTTAGATGCGTGTTTGGATCAGTGTTTCGAACCTGAAACGGAACCAAAAACGCATCTAAGAATGTGCCATGTGATCTGCATTAGTTTCAATGTAATACACGCATCAGCATTCAGATGTCCAATCGCTGATGCGTGTTTTAAATGCGTCTTTCGAATCCATTCAAAGAATTGACATGTCAATTCTTGATCCGTTTGAATCAGGAGAAACACCATCTAAAACTATAGGGTGCTTTTCTGCTGCAACAAAAAAGCATCCAAACACGCAGCATACTTTGGGTGCGTGTAGGATGCATGTCACACAGCGCTTTTGAATGCTTTTTTTCGGGTCTAAACTGTATCCAAAAACGCTATGTGAACATACCCAAACACTACCAGCTTGTACTCTTCAAGCAATTGTTGCAGGGGGTTTATTTTCAGTTTCTCACTTGGCACGCAACTGCGTTAGCAAACTTGCAGTGACCAACCATCTACTTCAGAGCCCAATAAGCAATAGAGTTCACCGAGCTGTTTTCGACACCTGTCTGGTAGCCCCCCGGTTCATTTTGACAGGGAGCTGTTCCATTGTAGTGTGTTGGTCTGCCCTGGTACACCTTCATAGCGGATGTTCACCTTTCACATCAATGGCACATGGTGCTCTGCAGTTTCCAATGGTGCAATTTGTCCACTCACGATACACCTTCACCATACCAGAATGTGAACACTTCACAAACTGCACAGTTTCAGAAATACTGACACCTTTGGCAAAAAGCCAATAATTGTTTATTTTTGCAACTCTGATAAATTGCCTCTTTTACTAACGACAGCAATGACGAATATGTGTGCAGAAGCTTTTCACATCACACAAGCCAGCTCACAACATGACTCCCTTTATTAGCTACAGGCTGCCAATAACAGTAATGCCACAGTATATATTATACTGAGACTCCTTGACTTGAAAAGTGTATATTGGAAAAAAAAAAAAGGGAGTGTCCTAAAATCACTATATTTTATTAAATGCCATTAAAACTATTAGGCCAAGATGCTCGAAAAGTGGCGAGGGCACGGCAGCTTTAAGGCGCATTAAATCAGTGTAAAGGGCGTCTTAATGTAAGAACCTTCCAAAATCTGGCATCTGGTATACCTTGCATAGCAAAATGAATGCGCCTATCCAGGCGCATTACAAACTCTAGGCGCATATGGTATCATTGCTAGCATATTTGATGCGCCTTTTTAGGAGCATTCAAATGTGTCGTGCCTGGCGTATAATGCTCCTGGTTTTGCTATATTACAGTTCAATTCTATAGAAAATAGGGCGTCAAGAGTTGTTTTGGCACAAAATACACCAAAAAAAGTGGCGCAGTCGTATTGGGACGTCGGCCTTAGTCTTTTATCCTATACGATCGATTTTTTTACCCCTCATTTATCGCCTGATAAGATCCTTACTCCATTCTGAGGGGATTGAAACATGTTGGGATAAGGACTTTGTGGTATATAGGGTGAGGTTCCGGGTGGGGACGCCCTTATCAGAGCGAATACCCTGTGTGCGGAGGCCAAAGTCCGACGAAGACACTTAGGGACTGTCCAGGTTCATCTTTCTCCACCCATTTTGTTTAGTATCTTTTTTCTTGTGTTTTGTTTAGTGGTTATATAGTGGCTAATAGTTTTAATGGCATTTAATAAAATATAGCGATTTTTGGAAACTCCTTTTTTTTCTAATATACGTCGAAAGTATGGAGGTGATCATAATAATGTGACATAACTGTAGAAATGTGGTATATTCACAAGGGGAGCGCAACCCCTGTCCCTCATGAATACACTGTGATCTTTCACTTCTCTTGTTACCCACCAGCTACTAGGAATATGGACCTGTAGCTGTACTACGAGACTGGCAGGCCTACTTTACTACTGTAAATCTGATTATTCTTTCAACAGAGCTCGGCAATGGCAGCGATACAGGACACCTACCTGTGGAGAGCAGATGCTAATGTGACAGTCCAGCAAATCATGCCGCAGCTCTATCTCATCAGCCTTACTCTGGAAGATGCTCTAACAATAGATAGAAAACATTAAAATAAGAATCAGAAAGCATTTGCCAATCTACGGAAGCACTTAAAAACAATGAGGCGGAAGACGCAATACTCCTTCTACATTATGGCTTGAATTATTACACTATGTCTTGAATCAATGGGGGTCACAGGCAGGAGGACTTTTTTTATAGACTACCTAGATCCATTGGATTAAAGTAAGAGGGGTTATGTGACCAGTATATAGTTTCTACAAGCAGATTTGGATGAATGGCTGATTTCTAACCGTTGGAAAGTGGTAGCGCTTCAAGTCCTGACTTTTTTGGTACAACAGCACTCTTTTTGTCTTGCTATCCATAGCAATGATAACATCATCCTCTTGACACCTTGTACGGTGGGCTGGCGAGGACTCCTTAAGGATCATAGTCATAACCGAAATATTCTTCTCCATCTTCCGTCGAATTCTAGACAAAAACAAAAAACAATCCACTAGCAAATGCCATAGGAAATTGAATGTAAAGGGTTTCGCCATGACTTAAGTCTCTTTACCACCTCCCACTGGTCTTAAATAGAAAATTACTTACATCTCATCACCACCATTCAGCGCATCCTGTGTTCACCCAGTTTCCTTACTAATGACATCATGTCCATGATGCTGCAGCCAATCACTGACCTCTGTGATTACATGCTGTACCTGACTGCTGAGGTTAGAGATTGGCTGCAGCATCACGTGATCCATGAACATATCATCACAAGTGAGGGACTGGAGAAGTGGGGGGAAATTGCAGAAATTAAAGCACTGAAAGGCAAGTATGGGCAAGTTTTCTATGTAAGCACAATGGGAGGAAGTAGGGAAGTTTTTAAAAGTCTGGGATAACCCCTTTAAGAGTCCTACGAAATTTGGATTTCAGACCTGTGCTCTTCCAACGCTGCTTCAAGGTTTATATTGGAAACCACATCTCCTGTAACCAGCACAAAGTCTGAGCGCACTAAGGATTTGGCATCCACATCCCGGAGAACATCTCCAAGAGAGCGGTAAAGTTCGGAGGTCACCACACGCACTACATTGGAACTTGTAGACCGACACCACTTGGACTTCCTGCCAAAGAAAAAACAATCAGAAGGCCATTTAATATGTAAAGGTATTTAGGCGAGTTTTTGCTATATTAAATAGAAAACCTCACTAAACAATACTGCCTGCATCTTCTGTATTCTGAAACACATACCAATCCTAAAAGCTTCATATAGACATAAGATAGCTGCCGTTCAGCTACCGGCTTCCTTCTTTAAAGTCATCATTTCTATGCCCATTTGGGGAGTAGACTGCTCGTTTCCAGTTCCTCTGTAGCGACACTGGAGGAGAAATCTAGCTTCTCCCACTAAAATCCATTGATCTCTGGAGCCAAGACCTGAGTTAGAGCCTCTCTTTGCAGCAGATCTATGCTAATAGGGACAGGACTTCTCTCTATAGCAGTGTTTCTCAACTCCAGTCCTCAGGACCCACCAACAGGTCATGTTTTCTGGGTTTCCTTAGCATTGCACAGGTGATTTAATTATGCTGCACAAGTGATATAATTATTGTCAGTGCATTCTGTGGGAGATCCTGAAAACATGACCTGTTGGTGGGTCTTGAGGACTGGAGTTGAGAAACACTGCTCTATAGGATCCAAATAGGCCTATGGATAGGGTCCTTTAACGCCTGGCCCAACTTTGTTTTTTTATTTTGCGACAATATCTTTATTCTGCAGATAGATGTAAACCCTGTGATATATTTATACAGCTTTTACTATATATACAAAGGCTCTGTGAGAGAGCTGAAACGTTGCTTTGTGGCATGGAGTAATAAACTACTCTTTTGCTTGTTAATCTTTGAGGAGTGCCGTGGATTTTTCACTACTTTATTCATTGGGACCCTTTTATATCAACTGTCCCCCGCTGGCACCCGCTCCTTTTTTTTTCTTCTAATTTGAATGTGGATATAAAAATTTATATAATTTTTATATAAAATTAATAATTTATAATTTTAAATAAATTTTTTATTTTTTTTAATAGTAAAAATTATAAAATTTTTAATATATATAATATCTTATAGTTTAATTTTTACTTTTTTAAATAAATTAATTATATATATAAATAAAATATATTTTTTTTTTTTTTATTTTTTTTTTTATTTTTTTTATTTTTTTAAAATCTGTCTTGATTTTTGAACCAATAATTGAAATGTTTTAGGTTCCTCCATGGGATCTAGTAAAGGGATCATGTTTTCCAGGATGCAGGTGCTGGCTGTAAACTGCTCCATAAATCCTTATTGTATGTTTGGATTCAGTGTTTGAATTATTAAAACCTTTTTTGGGCCCTTAAAAAGAAGGGCCTGCCTTTTTAATATAAGGGAAAAAATTTAAAATTTTTTTTTTCCCTCCGGAGCAGGGCCGGTTACCATTTTTCCAAGGGGAACCTGAATCCTAACCAAGGGAAAAAACCCTTGTTAAAGGGGTTTCTGGGAAAAAAAAAAAAACTATTTTTAATTGAAAAAATTAAAATTTAATTAAAAAAAAAAAAAAACTTGTTTTGTCAGGGGGAAAAAAACAAAAAGGGAAAAAAAACCCCCCCCTTTGGTTTCCCGGGTTATTTGCCGGATTGCGACAAAATTTTCGAAATCCCCCCCAAAAACCCCCAAAAAAAAAGGGGCCCTTTTTTTTTTTTTTAAAAAAAAACGGTCCCCGGGAACCCCCGGGGCCCCCATGGGCAAAACGGGGCCCTTTTTGAGGAAAAAAAAAAGGGTTGTCAATATTTCACATTCCCCCCTTTAATGTTGGGGGGATTTGAATAAAAAAATACGTCCAAATGTGGAAAAATTTTGGGAAACCCCTTTTTTTGATTTAGAAGATTTAGCGGCAATCCGTTTATACTTTTTTTGGTTAAAAGCCCCCAGCAAAACTTCCAAATACGGGGCAACAGTGGGGGGGATTTTCCCCCCCAACCCCCCTTTAAAAATTTTTTAAACAATATAATATAAATACAAAATAAAAGCCCTGAAGTCTTTTTTTGAAAAAAAAATTGGGGAAAAATTTTCTTATTAAATAATATATATACATAAAAAGTTACAAATAAAATTTTTTATAATATGTTGTTTTTTTGTTGTTGTTGTATTTTTTTTTTTTTGTTGTGTTGAAAATTTCCTTTTTTTAAAAATTATTATATTTTATTTAAAAAACTGTTTTTAGTAAAAAAAGGGTTTTGGGGGTTTTTATTTTATACACAAAATTATGATAAAAAAAAAATCCAAACAAGGTTAAAATTTTTAAAAAAAAACCACATGGTTTTAAAGATAGTTATCTTTTTATATTACCAAAATTTATATTTTTATTTTAACACCCCTGTAATAGAAAAAAAATATACCCTAACAAAAAATAATTTTGGGAAATAAATCCTTTTAGGTTTCCATTTTTCTCTTAAAAAGGAAAATTTTAATAAAACTTGGTGTTTATTATTTCCCGGGTTAGGAAAGGGGGGTTTTCAAAGGGAAAAGGTAATTTTATTATAAAACACATTTAAATTTGTTTTTTTCCCCCCCCCAAAGGGGGGGAAATAAAATTATTTACTGGGAAAGGGGAAATAATTATTGATCCCGGGGGGGGGTTATTAATAACTGGGGAAATGTATATTTTTTTAAAAAATTTTTAACACTTTGGGTTTTTTAAAATTTTAAATACTATTTAGTTGTAATAAAATAAAATTACCTAATTTTTTTAAATAAAACCCCATTTTTATAGAAAAATAATTATTTTCCCCTTGGGAAAATTTTGGGGGAAAATAATAATATAAATTTTTCCATAGGGGGGTAATAATTTTTTCCCCAGAGGGGGTTTTTTTTAATTCCTAATTAAATTTAAATAATTTTTAATTTTTTAACAAGGTTTTTGTAAAATTTTTTAAACTTGGGGTTTAAGGGGTTTTTCCAAAATTAATTTTTGGGAAGTAGGGAAAAAACCTGTTTTTTTGGAAGGGGAAAATTTTTTAAACCAGGGGATGGGATTATTTTTATTATAAATAAAAATCACATTTTTTTTATAATACACACATTTTTTTTAAAAATATAATACCAAAAGGGGGGGTGTTAATTCAGGAAATATGGGAAATTACAATTTGGGTGAAATATTTAAAAATTTTAAAAAAATTTAAAAAAATTTTTTTTTCTCGGCGAATCCGCCCGGGGGGAAATAAGCACATTATTTACGGTGGTACGCCCCGTAAATAATGTATTGTCTATGGGGCCGGGGGCAGCGCCCCCGCCCCTTATTCAAGCCGTAACTGGGGCAAAATTTCCGTCCCCTATTAGGCTTGGAATAGCCTTGTGAACACTGCCTTAGGCTATTTTTCACAAGGCTTAAAATGGGACTATTTCAGCCCGAAATTTTATGCCCCAGAGTGCCAAATTCGGCGGGAAAAACCCGCCCCAGTCATTACGGTAATCCACAGTTCTCATAGAGAACTATAGATTACGTCCCCTTTCCCCGCTCTGCGAATCTGCTGCAAGGGAGATAAGTGACATGTGAATTACTAGCGCCGTACAGGGCGCAGGTAATGCAAGTCTATGGGCCCGGCCGAGGTGCGGCACCCGCCCGCCCCCTCGGCGTAATTGCAGGGCGTAATTACGCCCCGCAAATAAGCCGTATGAACCTAGCCTTAGACTACAGGCTTCTAGTCACCAAGATGTGGTTAAACTGGATTGTAAGGGTATGTTCCAACGTCGTAATGTGGTGCGTACTGTACGCGCCGCAATACGCCAGGTGTTTTAGAGCTACACACTGGCCAGCATGTACTTCTAAAGCGCAGGGGATGGGCCCCCGGCTGTTCCCATTTGCTTTCATTATCAGCGCTGAGAAGAAGTGGCATGTCACTTCTCTCTCCCGTCGTATAATACATGCACATTGTACGCCGGGTGAGACGGACGTAATAATTACCGTAATTGCGGGGCGCATGTCGGGCCTATTGCAGCGCAAATATGCGGCCAAATGCTCCACGGAATTACGCCGTGTGAACATATCCTAAGTCTGGACTGTGAAAAGTAGAACAGTGATTGGGAGGATTGATTTTGCCTTAGTTTGACTTTCCGGCCCTTCTGTCTTCTTTTACCTCAGATGCTCTTTCATCTCATTTGCCATCCAGCAGCAGAACACAAAGGTTTCTTTAACACCAGTGGCAGTGATGGTGAGCTTTTCAAGCCACATTCCCCAATAAACCGTTAAATAGGAAAAATAATTTTGGGCCGATTCTTCCTCTCTACAAAAAACCTTTCCATGGCAAAAGGTAACTTTTTATGACACTTTTACTATATTATTAAAAGCGACACAGCCGAGTCGCATTATTATGACCACTTCCGATGCTGGCAGCACATAACTCATGAATGAAGTCACGTGTCCTGAGCTGGCTTGGTGGGTTATAAGGTGTTCGATAGGCTGTCTGCACACATACCAAGGTTCCAGATACCTGTAACAACACACCAGGACCTTACCGAGTCACCCCCAGCCTGTCTAGCTGCTCTCCATGCTGTAGATGGCAGGTACTCTAGATATTAGCTAGAGTAATAATGTGACTTGAGTGTGTATAAACATATGCTGACAATAAATGACATGGAAACCCTCCCCACTTCAAACCACTAGACGATCACCAGATCAACTCACTTCTTAGTAGAGATGCAAGGAAGCAGGGACACATTGCTGCAATGTACTTTTCCTAGGGAATCCCTAAGGGAAACTCTATGTGCCGCTACTCCTTCTACTCTTATATAAGGGGGTTCGTCTAGTGACAGATCCTGGCCATAGAAAGTAGAGAAAAGTCTGCTAGCAAACAGATGACCAGCCACTCTTCCCTCAATATATCATTTCATGTGGTTCTACTGGAACCTACACCGTGGACACCTGAAAAATAAAACACCCACTGCAAAGTACAAGAATGGCAACAGTGATACGATAAATGGGCAACCTGGACAAATTTTATATTTCAGGTGCTGCTGGGGGAAGACAATCAAAAAAAGTATTACTCTAAGGCTATGTTACATGATGTATGCGGCGCGTACTTACTTTGGTTTTTCGGGAGCTTGCGCGGGGATACGGCGTACTCCCGCGGCCGGGGGGTGCCGGCAGCCCCCCCGGCCCCCATTGACATTCTTACTCGCGGGTGTATTCGCTGGGGATAATTGACATACACCCTCCCCCGCGCGTACAATACGATATATTGTATGAGGGGGGAGAGGAGGCGTAACCCATAGTTCTCTATGAGAAATTCCCCCGTGTGAACTACCCTAAGGTGGACAAGCTGTTTGGGGGGCCTGTTCAAGGGGCGCGGTAGATCTGTTACATGATGAACACCAATGGCACCTGACAGATCCCATTAAAAGGGGTGTTTCCACTTTGAAAAATTCCTTCTGCGGCCACCCCCATAGCTCATTAAGGCCCGGGCCCCGAACTGGAGGCGAACTGCAAAAAGTTGTGACCCTTCCCTTCTCTAGGGCCCCGCTCGGTAAAACAAAAGCCTTTTTCTACATAGGATCCATCATAGCGTCCATCATTTTATTGAAAAAAAAATAAGACAGCATGATGGAATCTGCAACGGAGGCTCCGAACGGAACATCCAACACAGATATAAGCCTAGCGTGACTATAACAGCACATGTAATGTCCAATGCCAGCTATTCCTCCCAAATTCCCCCCCTTTCACAGTTTCTCGGGTATCTGAGAGCGGCGTGCCAAAATGGAAGAGCGAGGCCCCGGTGGGTGGTGGCTTAGTTTCTAAGGGAAATGTTGCAATTCAACACAATGCGGCGTAAAACAGCAGTGTTGGTAAATAGGACATTCACAAGATAAAAGCAGTTCTTCAACCATCAGCATATTGCTATCTAATGTGTACTGCCTTCTTCAGATACCTATTCATTTCTATGGGAAAAGCCATCAAGATGGATGACACTGATAAGTAATCTCTATACCTATTAGGCCATGTTCACACGGCTTAAAATGGGCCCCTATTTCGGTCCGTAAAATTTCGCCGAAGTGCACCAATTACGGGCCGAAACTGCCCGTTCATTACGGTAATTCACAGTTCTCATTGAGAACTATGGATTACGTCTCCTCTCCCCGCCCGACGAAGCTACCGGGCGGGGAGATAATTTACATGTCACTTTCTAGCAGCGTATACGCGCCGCTAGCAGTGATTGTCTATGGGCCGGCGAAGTGCCGGCCCCCCGCACCCTCCCCCGCTCCCGCCCCCGTCCACACGGCATAATTGCGGGGCGTAATTACGTCCCGCAATTAAGCCGTGTGAACATAACCTTAAAGCTCACAGATCCCCACATGTTCCCTTTTGTATCAAAATAATCAAAAATGCCAACGGTTCTGCTTGCACATACATCAATAACTTGTCCTGTTCGGCTTTCCCTCTGGCTGGGCTCAGACTGGGGGCCCAGAGGGGAGCAAGGGAAACACACGGTGGGCCCCTGGGCAGGACAGGCAGAGAGCATGAAACAGAATGCAAAAGTTACGTGCAGCAGCGGTACGGTGGGCCCCCAAGAGTCACCCCCACCCCAGCGGTACGGTGGGCCCCCAAGAGTCACCCCCACCCCAGCGGTACGGTGGGCTCCCAAGAGTCACCCCCACCCCAGCGGTACGGTGGGCTCCCAAGAGTCACCCCCACCCCAGCGGTACGGTGGGCTCCCAAGAGTCACCCCCACCCCAGCGGTACGGTGGGCTCCCAAGAGTCACCCCCACCCCAGCGGTACGGTGGGCTCCCAAGAGTCACCCCCACCCCCGCGGTACGGTGGGCTCCAAGAGTCACCCCACCCAGCGGTTACGGTGGGCTCCCAAGAGTCACCCCCACCCCAGCGGTACGGTGGGCTCCCAAGAGTCACCCCCACCCCAGCGGTACGGTGGGCTCCCAAGAGTCACCCCCACCCCAGCGGTACGGTGGGCCCCCAAGAGTCACTCCACCCCACCGGTATGGTGGCCCCCAAGAATCACTCCACCGGAGGGCCCCCAAGAATCACTCCACCGGTTCAATCTCTCCTGATAGGCTGCCAGCACTGGTTGCTATAGCTACAGACCTGGCTTCTACTGCAGCCTAGTAGAAGACAGTAAACACACCCCTGAATTCAAAGTGAAACCAAGAAAACAGGACTGAGGTGAGATGAATCAATGTAGGGAGGCAACCCCTTTCAATGCTTCGTTGCCCCTCCAGCTTTAGGAGTAATGCCTGCCTGGCTGGCTGCCATTTCCTCCAACAAAATCAGCCATCTGGTGTGGACGCCAGGAGCAGAAGTAAACATGGGCTCCCATTTCAGACGTTCATGTCAAGAAAGAGGTCAGGCTTATGTTGTACTCTCCATTCTGTTCTATGGGCGTTTGGAGTAAAGCTGATCAGCATGCTCCCCTTGAAACGAACAGAGAGCGTCACACATGAGCAATCGCATTCACGCTGCATGGAGACTTTTAGGAGCCCGTTCTCATGAAGTGTGGACCCCACACCTACCAGCCATTTCTAGCACATCCTACCATACCACACCATAAAGGTCTTTGATCAGGACACACCATTAAGGGAAGTCACTGGAATAGACAATTCCTTTAAGGGGTCCTCCTCTGAGATGATCTGTCACATCTCCATTTTGCTGGAAGTGAGATATATCTCTATGATGAGAGCCGACAACAATTCTAATGCCTGAACCTCTAATCTCATACAAAACACACACAATCCCCCAAAATCCAACACCCCAGCCACCGCCGTGCAGCCCATCGATTACATTATAATGCAGGTAGAATTCTGATGCAATACAAAGCGCACGGACTACACGAGATCCCCACAGATAAGAGACTGCCAGCAGTCACACATGGCATCAGACAGCAGGGCGCTCACCCGGGGCCGATCCTTGGTGATGGGGAAAAACCTCCTGTTAAAACTGTCAGCGACCAGCACGGCCTGAAGTGGAGGCAACTCATCGTCTGCCCCTGCACCGCGCTTACTAACACGCGAAGCCATGATAGTCACGCATGCACTATAAGCCTTCCGGGCCACCGTACTCGGTGTCGCCCGGCGCCGCCTACGGTGGCCTGGAAGGGACAAAAACAGCCAATCCGTCCATTCATGAGTTCGGCCATCTTGTTACACCCAAAGCTACTGAGCGTGTGCACAGGAGAGGCATAACACAAGTCATGGCGTAAAACAGCCAGTTACTGCTGACGTGGGGATCTGCAGTCATGGTTACGCGAACATAGAACAGTACGTTATCCTGGTATTAGATATGAAGACAACTCCTGTTCACCTTGGGGAATTCCGCCGAGCATACAGCACCTTGGCGGCCCCTGCTCACTGCTGTGCTGTTTAACCCTTAAAGGGGTTGTTTCACTACATTGATTCTTCTTACCTCAGTCCTGTTTTCTTGGTTTCATTTTGAATTCAGGGGCGTGTTTACTGGCTTCCACTAGGCTGCAGTAGAAGCCAGGTCTGTAGCTATAGCAACCAGTGCTGGCAGCCTATCATGAGAGATTGAACAGGTCTGTAGCTATAGCGACCTGAGGAGCTGATGCAGCCCATACAAAAGGGGAAATCTCAGAATAGGTAGGACACTGCTGATGGGCATATATTGAAAAGTGACTTGTTTTTGCAAGATCTTTAACATAAAAAGCAATCCTTATAGCGAGACAACCGCTTTAAGCCCCAGGCCTGAAATGGCCTTAATGACCTGCAACATTTTTTAGTTTTTGCCTCCTTGTGTTTCGACAGTCGTAACTTTTTATTTTTGTAATGAGGCAGTTGTATGAGGCCTTGTTTTATGCGGGAGAAGTTGTACTTTTTGGAGGCATAGTTTGAGTTTAAAGGGGTTTTATACTCATCATGCAATGCACCTTTATTAATGAACACACAGGTTATACCCATAGTTGCCAACTTTTGAAAATGAAAAAGCAGGAGAATTTAGTGACAAAAATTTGCATGGACACGCCCATCTTGTTGGTATGCCACGCCCCTTCAAAAAAGCCACACCCACTCCACCTAACTGCATAACGGCTTTGGAAGAAAGCCAGGTAGATGCCCTTATAGCCAGGTAGTAGCCCCCCATAACCAGGTAGTGCCCCTTACAGGCCGGTAGATGCCCCCTTGTAGCCAAGTAGATGCCCCCCAGTGTTAGCCAGGTAGGTGCCCCCCAGGGTTAGCCAGGTAGGTGCCCCCCATTGTTAGCCAGGTAGGTGCCCCCATTGTTAGCCAGGTAGGTGCCCCCATCTGTTTGCCAGGTAGTGCCCCCATCTGTTTGCCAGGTAGTGCCCCCATCTGTTGCCAGGTAGTGCCCCCATCTGTCAGCCAGGTAGTGCCCCATCTGTTTGCCAGGTAGTGCCCCTCTGTTAGCCAGGTAGTGCCCCCTCTGTTAGCCAAGTAGTGCCCCATCTGTTAGCCAGGTAGTGCCCCCCTCTGTTAGCCAGGTAGTGTCCCCTCTGTTGCCAGGTAGTGCCCCCATCTGTTAGCCAGGTAGTGCCCCCTCTGTTGCCAGGTAGTGCCCCCTCTGTTGCCAGGTAGTGTCCCCTCTGTTGCCAGGTAGTGTCCCCTCTGTTGCCAGGTAGTGTCCCCTCTGTTGCCAGGTAGTGCCCCCTCTGTTGCCAGGTAGTGCCCCCTCTGTTGCCAGGTAGTGCCCCCTCTGTTGCCAGGTAGTGCCCCATCTGTTTGCCAGGTAGTGCCCCCTTTGTTGCCAGGTAGATGTCCCCTCTGTTGCCAGGTAGTGCCCCCTCTGTTGCCAGGTAGTGCCCCCTCTGTTGCCAGGTAGTTGCCCTCTCTGTTAGCCAGGTAGAGCCCCCTAAAGCTAATAAAAATTAAATAATAAAATCCACTTACCTTACCAGGCTCCTGCAGCGTGGCCGCTCCCGACCGATCTCTTCAGCGGCGCAGGGGGAAGTGAGAGCAGCCGCGCGTCACTCCCCTGCAGCCGCGCGTCACTTCCCCCTGCGCCGGTGACCTGTATGCACGGCGCGCACACCGCCGCCGTACATACAGGGAGAGGAGGGAGGAGGGAGCGATCCCTCCTGCCTCCTCCCCGCACAGTGAGACCGCGGGCGGGTGAGCGGCCGCTGCGGCCGCTGCACCCGCCCGTAGGAGCGGGTCCCGCGGCGCAAGAGTAGCGCACTAGCGCTACTCTTGCGCCGCGGTAATTTAAAGGACCCCCGCCGCCTGCAGGCGCGCGGGAGGAATGCCAACTCCCCCGGTGAGGGCGGGAGGGGACCCCAAATAGCGGGACCCCCCCGCCAAAAACGGGAGAGTTGGCATGTATGGTTATACCTTCGCTGCAGGTCCCCACCTGCTATTCAATATGCTCCAAAATTAGTGCTAATGGTAATTTTTCAACGGTATGCTTCCTAAAAAAACGTATTTCATTTTTTCAAACTTACAAAAAATTTGAAGTCCAGTGTAAACAGGTTCCAAATTCACTTTCTATATTTTTTATCATTTTCATTCACCCCGGTGGTTATTTAAAATCTCCTTTATTTGTGTGTGCATGGGAGATCCCGTCCGGGGGGCTTTTTAATCCAGCGTCCGTGCTGTGTGAGCCTTCCTCAAACACCCCCCTCTAAACGTCGTTCATTTTTGTAATCACATTATTTAGAAAAAAATGTTTTTAAAAACCTTTTTTGGGGGTCCCCCCGTCAACATTACTCGTGGCAAAAACCCCCTTTTTAAAAATTTAAAAAGTGGGAAAAAATTTTTGATATTTATTTTGTTTTTTTTTTTATTTTTAACACGATTCAATCTCCACTAAAACCCGTTGATTATTTTAAGTTTTACGATGTGGGATTCCTTTTTATGTTGGGGTTTTTTTTGAAGTTGCACAATACTTTTTAATGAAATATTTATTTTTATTCTATTATTTATTTTCCTCCGCTTCTCAGAGAATATTATTAAAGGGGTTGTCTCACTACATCCGTTCATCTTACTTCAGTCCTGTTTTCTCAGTTTCAGTTTTGAATTCAGGGTGTGTTTACTGGGTGCTACTGGCCTGCAGTGATGAGCTGCTGAGGACATCAGGTCTGTAGCTATAGCGACCAGCACTTGCAGTCTATCAGGAGAGATCGAACAGGTCTGTAGCTTTAGCAACCTGAGGAGCTGATGCAGCGCATACAAGAGGGGATATCTAGTAATAGGTCAGATACTGTTAATGAACATTGTTTTTGCAAGATCTTTAACATAAAAAGCCATTCTTGTAGTGAGACAACCCCTTTAAGTACAGCTTTGTTCCTAGTGCAGCTGCGGCACTGGGAGCTGCAAAACTCCTCTTTCTGCAAAAAGATGACCTGCACCACCCGCCATCTATAGTTGGTGGGCGGTTAGTAAAGGGGTTGTCTCACTACAAGGATTGCTTTTTATGTTAAAGATCTTGCAAAAACAAGTCACTTTACAATATGTGTCCATTAACCTACCTATTCCTAGATATCCCCTCTTGTATGGGCTGCATCAACTCCTCAGGTAGCTATAGCTACAGACATGTTCGATCTCTCCTGATAGGCTGCCAGTGCTGGTCGCTATAGCTACAGACCTGGCTTCTACTGCATCCTAGTAGAAGCTAGTAAACACCCCCCTTTGAATTCAAAGTGAAACCAAAAAAAGGACTGGGGGTAAGATAAAAACCCCTTTAATTTTTGGGGGGAGAACCCCCTTTTTTAATGGGGTTGTATAAAAAGGGGTTAAAGGGTATGCGTCACATGGTTTCTAATAGTAAAAGTAACTAAAGCTCTGAGTAGGGCATAAATCACATTTACACTCATATCTTTATATTTCTGACATTTAGGGTAGCAGACGAGTAGCAAGTTCCCACCATCACCACCTTAGGAAGCCTCATTTCATTTGATTGAGAGCTCTCTTATTGCAAAAGATCTCTCCTCCTTGCATTGCAATCTTGGTAGCGGGACCGTGCACACATAGTTCTCCCCTGTATGCTGCTCATGTGCAGTACACCACAAAAATCACATATCTACCAAGCATCCCGGCTTCAAGGGGCTCTGCCCCAGTCCTGGGCCCTCATAGGTATTTTCTGGATCCCTGGATCAGCACTGAGGACATGTAACAGTTAAAACTTTGGCAGAGCCAGAAATCATCAGCTCCCTTCCCTCCCAATTAGCCTGTAGGCTATAGGCTGCGTAAAGGGATATTCCCATTTCATTGATTCCATTTCATTGATTAGGTTTAAACGTAGGCAAAGGTAAATAAAGACTATTACCAAATACATTGCTCTTCTGATTTTGCTTCACCAATGCAGATTTTCCATTAGAAGCCATGTGAAGCAGAGTACAGTCAGATTTAGATGCTGATTCTGATGTGGATTCAGCGTTGAATCAGCATCCAACTAAGCTGTGTGAATATAAGGACATTGGTCTACAATACATCAGGGGCAGCATGATGACGTCACAGCATTATACCTCCTGCGCTAGACCTAATACAATTGACTTTGTAGGCTACAGACTACTTTAAGCCTGCAACCTACAAGGCGTTAGGACAGTGTCCTTACAAAGATGGTGTGATGATGTCACAGCAAAGCTCTGCCTACTCAGGGCCTTATCCAGAAAAGACTGCTGCTTGTTGGGGACAGCAAGAAGTGAATTTTATTTATATATTTTTATTGCAATTAAGGGGGGGATTAAATATAGGGTTCTTTACCTACCTGGAGCTCTGCATGTCTACCTACAAGGAGCCCTGCTTACCTATTCAACTAGGGCCCTTCTTATCTACTTACCTGGGGCCTTTCCCACTGATGGCCCTATCTACCTACTAGTGGCTCATCTATCTACTTTATGTGGGATTTGCCTACCTACCTACCAATGGGGGCTTACCTACCTATCTACTGAATGGAGGGCCTGTCTACCTGCCTTACAGGATTGGTCTAGTTATTTGCTAACTAATTTGGGGGGCTACCTGCTTGATTGTGGTTTGCATACCTAATTTTTGGGGCCACCTACTACATAGAGGCACCAAAGAAGACAACTGGGGGCACAAATGGAGGCCCTATAACAGTGTCTGGGCAATTTTTTTCTCCTACTGTAGCGGTATGATTGCTTTATCTATTTATCTTTATCCTCAATCTCTAACAAACAAATTTCCCTTAAAACTCTCTCGATCAAAACCTTATTTCCTTCACTATTACAATTTCCCCATCTCTGGACACACCACCCCTCACCCTTTCAAAAAATTTCCGCCCCAGAACCCAGAAACCATGACCTAACAGTCTTCCTCCCCCAAAATTCCCCCCTCCTTCCCCCCTGCCCTGGCATCCAAAATTAATGAAACCTCACAACCCCCTGGATATTTTGGCACCACTACCACGTACCACCAGAGCAGCGCCCCTTGGCACGCGCCCAGACTCGCCATCTGCAGAGATGTTCCAGGTGGGGGAGGTCTGGGGGGAAAGGAACCCCTACCGCAGACTTTCTCCACTATAAATCATGCTCAGGAAAACAACTGCCCTTCACCACCCAAAAAAAAATATTTCACCCCCCACTCCACCTTACAAAAAACCCCAACTCTGTTTGACACCATCCACTCCCTTTCAGGCCCAAAACTAGGCCCTGGTCACTGACCTCTGTGCTGGAGAAACCCATTTAAAAGAAAAAATTTTACAGAATGCAAAACATCTTATCTCAAACCCCAAGCAGCACCATCTGGCCCTTCCCCACACATCCCCCAGTTACTCTCAGCTCTTGACCCGACAAAAAAAAAGAAGTGTCCAGGTCTTTGTTCCGCCCCACCACCGCCTATTTACCCCTTCCCCCCCACCTGTTCCCGTCTATTTCCCCCCCGTGTCCTTCCCCCATAACCAAATCTTCACCTCTATCTCTCACTGGATTTTCCTTTCCTTTAAACCCTGTTTAACTCCTTTTTCTGAAAAAGCCCCTCTGGACCCCTCCTGTGCTGATAAAAACCAAACCGTCTTAACCTGCCCTTCATCCAAACTCCTGGGAAACCGGTTACTCTCCCAAACCCTATCCTCCGCTAAATCTCCTTTACCCTCAATCAGGTTTCCACCCCCACTTACAGAAACGCCTAAAAAAAGTCTCAATACCCCCCACTGCTAAAACTCAGGGCAACTACTCATTTTGCTTCTTCGGATCTCCTGCAGCTTTTAAAACTGTTGATCACCCCCTTCTCCTCAGAACTCAGCACCATTGGCCCCAGCACCCTCCCTTGGTTCCTTCCTACCCCTCTCTGACCGCTCCTTCATGCTATTTGCAGTTTCACCTCCTTCCTCTCCCCTTTTTGCTTTTGGGGGTTCCACAGGGATCTTTTCTAGCTCCCCTTTCCCCTTTTTTTAAATTTTCACACATCAATTGGACAAAAAACCCTCAGCAGATTTGGGTTCCATTCCATCTCTAGCTTGGGGGCACTAATTTTACACCTCTTCCAGGACATCAATCCTGCCCTGTACAAAACACCAGTGACGCCCGTCTGCTGTCCTGACATCATGCCTCCCTTATTTAAAGTAAACCCCACTAAAACCCAACTTCTAGTCATCCCCCCATCTACTAACCCCCTTAACGCCCCTTTTGTCTCAGGTTTGGTTAAAACCCTAACTCCTCGCGCAGGCCTCTGTTTGGGGGTTTTACTAGATTTGATCTTTTTTTCACCCCTTAATACCCTCCCCCCCGTCCTTTCACTGCACCTAAAAAAACCCCCCCCGAATCCGTCCTTTTTCCAGTGGAAACAACTCAAACTTCATTTTTGTTCTTAGGGAGGGGGTTGGGATGTTTAGAATCACACCACAAAAAAAACCCCCAAAAAAATTTTAATACTTTGTCATTTAGGGTATCTATGGGTAACCAAAATTTTTAAACTGGAGACTGATTTTTTATCTCTGGGGGCACAATTTAAAATAAGTACCCACAAGCTGATAATCATCGCAGTAATTTTGATCACTCTGGGGTAGATATACGTTTTAAAATACCTATGAAAGTTGTTTATAGGATTTGCCCCCATGTAAAAAAATAAACCCCCCGTAGTATAATACATACTGCCCCAGTGTGATAATAAACATAGTGCCCATAGTGAAAAAAACATAGCCCTTTCCCCGTAGTATAATGAACATAGTGCCCCAGTATGATAATACACATTGCTCCCCCCTAAATGATAATGACACATAGCTGCCCCCCGTGTGATAGTGATACATAGCTGCCCCAGTAGTGATAAACCATAGCTGCCCCCCTAGTGATAAAAAACACAAGCTCCCCGTAGTGAAATGACACATAGTGCCCCGAGTGATAATGACACTAGCTTCCCCCGTAGTGATAAAAAACATCGCCCCCGATGATAAGCACTTTGCGCCCCTAAAATAATGACACATAGCGCCCCCCCGTAGGGATAATGCATAGCGCCCCCAGTGAAATCATAGCTTTCCCCAGTATGATACATAGCTGCCCCCCGTAGGATAAGCACATACTCCCCCCCGTAGGGTAATGAACAAAGCTGCCCCCTAGTGATATGACATACTGCCCCCAGTTGATAATGCATAGCTCCCCAGTAGTGATAGGAACATAGCTCCCTTAGTGATATAACTAGCTCCCCTTTTGATAAGGGCATGTGCCCCGTAGTGATATGACATAGCTCCCCCCTAGGGAAAATGATACATAGCTGCCCCCGTATGATATGAACATATGCCCCAGAGGGGAAAAATTGACACAAAACTGCCCAAAATATGAAGCTGTCCCCCCGATGATAACTGCCCCCGTATGATAGCGTCCCCCCGAATGATAGCCCCCCCAGAGTGATAGTGGGGCCCCCCGAGTGAAAATTTGCTGCCCCCAGAGGATACCTGGCCCCAGAGTGAAACTAGGGCTGGCCCCCCGTAGTGTTTGCTGCCCCCAGTAGTGATAGCTAGCTGCCCCCCGTAGGGGGGGGATACTAGCTGCCCCCCAGTATGTAGCTGCCCCCCATAGTGAAAGCTGGGCCCCCATAGTGATACTGGCCCCCATAGGATAGCCCTAATTTCCCCCAGATGTTTTGCTGCCCCCAGTTGATAGCAGCTGCCCCCAGTGGATAGCTGTTCCCCCAGTAGTTAGCTTCCCCCAGTGTGATAGGGCCCCCATATGATAGCTGCCCCCCCCAGTGATGATAGTGGCCCCCCGTAGTGATAGCGGCCCCCAGTAGTGATAGCAGCTTTCCCCCAGTATTTATACTGGGCCCCCAGATGGGGGTAGAAAAAAAAAAAAAAAAAAAGAAGAAGAAGAAACCCCTTTTCCCGGCCCCGGCCGAGCTCCTCCTCCCGGCACCGACGGAGCGGGCGGGGGGGGACGTCACCGTGCATTCCCCCCCCTGCGCCCCATCTTGTAGATGCGGGGGTCAGTGACGCCCATCTACAATGATAGGGAAAAGCAAGGGGGGTGATGCATCGCCCCTGTTTTCCCTGTACGATGCGCCCAGCTGACGCAGCTGGGGTTCCCGGGGGGCCATTACAGCGGCCGCGCGGGCCCAGAAAGGGACCCCTGGACTAAAGTCCCCGGGGGCCGGCATCTTTTACCCGGGCCGGGGCCCGGGGGGGGATACGCAAAGGCCCCGGGTTTGGGGTCGCAGACCGGCGGTTGGGGACCCCTGCATTCCAATAGGGGGATGGGTGGGTTTTTTTAAAGGGGGTGACTCCCCCAACAAATGGCTTCAGCAATATTGTCACACGGCTTTCCACGACCCCCTTTTTTTCCCATTTCGTTAATACGGGCTAACCTTTTTCATTTCACCCGCTTCTTGGAAGTACCTGAACTTTGACCCCAAATTCCCCAAAAAATGCATTTTTGGGGGGCCCCCATCAACATTTTAAAAATTCCAGGAAAGCGCCCCCGGGGGGGCCCCCGTGCCCCTTTTTTTTGCTTTTTTTGGCCATAGCAAAATCCTAGAAACTTCATTTTTCAAGCCTATTGAATAAAAAGGAGCCTGATTGGTTGCTTGGCCAACAAAGAAAGTCTTAGGCCCCTTCACACGACGGGTTTGGCCGCGGTTTTATGGCCGGGGGTTTCCGAGGGGTTTCCGGGCTAAACACGGCCAAATCGCGCCTAGATTATTAACATGGTTTCCTAGGGAAACCGCTTTTAATATTCACACCCGCGGGTTTGGCCCGGCCCGGGCCGCCCAGACCCGCGCTGTGAAGAACTCTCTGTAAATTTCTTCAGCCCCGCGGGGGGGGTGCCGGCCGGGGAAGGGCTGCCCCGCGGCTTGCCCCTGCTATTAATTTTGCGGGGGGAAAAACCCTCGGCCAACCCGCCCCCAACCACGCCCCTCCCCGCGAGCCCACGCCCACCCCCCCGCCCGAAAACCCCGCGCCCTAGACGCGAGTTTGCGGCGGCCCCCACGAGGATTTGGCCCGGGGGGGGGGAAAACCCCCCCAAACCGTTTTGTAAACAGGCCTTAAAACCTGACAGTTTTCTATATAAGCAATGGTTCTAGTAAAATTAGTTTTTTTTCCCCAAATTTTTTTTTTGGGGGGTTTTTAAAAAAAAAAACAGCCATATGTTTGCTGTAGGTTACTGAGATTATGAAGCGTTCTAAACTGCATTTTTTGTGGCATTGTTTTTCCACTTTTAGGATAAAAACAAAAAAGCTTGTAAGAAAACCTTATACATCTGTATTGAATAAAAGAAGTTATAGTTGGCAGAGTGCCAAAAAAATCCATGTCTTCAAGGCCCAAAAATGTTCCTTTAAAGGGGGGTTTTCAATGTTGGTGGTTAGGCAACAGTGGGAATTAGGATGATGAGAATTGATTAGAAATACTATATTAAACTGGTATTCTTATGGATCATTCTAGATTCCTGTATACTTTGGATAGGTAAAGCACAAGCCATCTCAAATACATTGAAATCTCGTCATTCTTCTGACAGGGAATAACAGATTTTATACTACTAGGTAGTGCAGTTCCAAACGCAGAAGACAGATGACAGGAGTGAGCTGAGCAAGTAAGGTCTTCCATTGAACTTACAGATAGTGTTGCATTTCACATACTGGTTGGCCCAAACCAGATTGATCTGAATTTTGCTGGAATTTGGCAACCAATCAGTGACCTGCCAGTCAGACTGGCAAAACGTAGTGTATTATTCATCTCAGATGTGGGCAGTAGTCCTATTGGATGCCTCAAACAACAGACATGACCGATGGACCCTATTGTCTTATAATATATCCATTGGGTTCTGTTGTGATGTCATTTTGATAATAACAGTGCAGCAAGCGGTGCTATTCCTTTCAATAAATCTGATTGAACTACTGACGGCAGCTCGAAAGGAATCAAACATCCATATAAAAGGAGCAGCATCCAGCAGGTTAGATATACAAAACGCTTCCTTTTCCTCCAAAAAACACACCCAAAGTACAATGTTTCAACCTAATGAGGTCTTTGTCAAGCATACAGACAACAGCTACAAACTTGTCTAATAAAGGGTTATCAATTAGTGTCATCCAATCACAACACAAGCCCTCCTCCTGTTAAAATATAAGCAAGACATACTATGCATCTATGCATCCTGTGGATTCAGGGGTTTGAGGCGTGTACATCCAAGTTGCCTAAAGGTAGTGCTGTTTGGTCCCTAGTATTCTTGTGGGGCAGCTCAGAGTGATAGTAGTGTGAACAAAGCTTAAAGGGGTTTTCCCATCTGGTTGTTTCATAGATCCTGCTCTTCACAGCCAGCTTCATACCCCCCATTCCTGTTCAGGTTGTGGACAGTTCTGCAGCAGTGACTGGTGATGCAGAGGGACACTGGTGATGGAGGTGTTTTAACAGTAGGGCAGTTTGTCAGTAAGAAAGATAAACAAGATCCTGTGCTGCTGAGAAGACACAGCAGGGAGTGACGTCACCATCCCCAATAGGACTCGAGAGCCCTGGTGGGGGCTTTAGAACCCTAGAGAGCTGCCCCACATCGAAAGTATTCACTGGTCAGCATTTACTTTCAACGCGCAATAAGGTGTGTTTGGACTGTGGAATAAGTGGGGGGAACATACGTTGGTTGTCCTTAATTAGCATCACAGGTGTCTTTAAACTTGTAATCAGTCAGTCTGCCTATTTAGAGGGTGAAAAGTAGTCATTGTGCTGTTTGATATCGATGTGTGTACCACACTGAACATGTATCAAAGGAAGCTGAGGAGAGAGTTGTCTCAGGAATGAGAAAGAAAATTAAGATAACAGTTAAAGGGGTTTTTCATTAAAAAGTTTACATTTAAAAAGGGCAGGTAATTGAGTTTTTTTCCAAAAATATTAATTTTCATTTTCCTTTGGGTCATGGAATACGAGAGATTTTATCTGCTCTGATTGAACACATATTTCTATGGTTATGTCCATATCTCGTTTCCTGATTAGACTGACAGAGAGCAGGGAGTGAAATTAACATGGACAGAGCTCTTTCAAGTAAGACTCATTATCGCTAACAAGTTTAAACTTTTTAACAGATAAAAAAAAAATTTTTCAATAGTTTTTATCGAATGTAAAAGAAAAACAGGAATATGCCAAATAAAGCAATATTTGTATACAAAATCGTATTGTACAGTGTTTGCATTTGGAATGAGAAATATAATTGTTTTATTAGAGCAAATATCCAATAAGATAACACCACAGCTTTTTCTTATTTTACGAATGTAAACAGGAATCAGAACAGCTTATAGAGCACAACAGTTGCTTACAAGAACAACCACTAATAGGTAAGTCCAAGAATTGTCTTACCCCTATCCCAGACCTTGTACGTGAGTTTAAGTTGGAGAATATTGTGTTCCGTTACTTTACTACCTGCCTCCAATGTACAACATAAATGAGGCCATGTACATGTAACAATTTACCAGCAGAGCCTTTCCGCTCTTTAGCCCACCAACCCACAAAATGGTGCCATTAGGAATGCATTAGGAATGGCCAGTCTTCCCCCTTCTTTTACTTGGCAGATGATCCATCTAATCCTGGCATAGCTCTTCTTCCAGAGTAATTCTCTGAAGAGACAATGAGGTTTGATAAATCTGTAGAGGTGGATCCAGATCGGTGAGTTAATAAAAAGAATCTGCACCATTGCTATCATCTTAATCAAATTTTTTTTTTAAAAAAATTTTTCTGCAAGGGGACTTATACCACATATTTATTTACGTTCCTAGAGAGTAAAGGATGCAAGTTTAGGGTCATAAACTCCCAAGGGCATTAGCTTATCACAATGCCCAAATATTTAAAGGATGCCACTACTTGTAACTAAGACAGATCACTAAGGTTGCTTGGGGGAAGTTGATTCTGTGGAGGCAGGTTGGACTTGTTCTGATTTACTTTAAACCCCGATGATTTCCAAAGTCCCAAGGGGAGGACATAAGTAAAACCCAAAAAAAGATTGCATTCCCTACAAACAACACCATGTCATCCGCATATAGAGAGACATGCTCCTCCCCTATACCCAAAACAAAAAAAACCAATGCTCCACAGTAAACAAGCCAATGGCTCAATAGCGAGCACAAGAGGAGAGGGGATAGGGGATAACCCTCTGTGTAAGGTAAAGGCCTCCAACAGTAGTCCATTAGCACAAACTGTTGCAAAGGGGTTGGCATAAAACTGCTGCACTTCTATTTAAAAAATTAGAGTCAAAGCCATGGGCTCAAAAATCTCAAGGTACTCCCATTCCCCTGCTGTTAAGGCTTTTGGCTTTCAAATTTGGGGGTTTGCTCTGCCTCACAAAACCGCCCGGACCATTAATTATTTGAAAAAAAGCCCTTTGAAATTGACAACTGTGGACTTCACAGTAATATTGAGTCCCCCTTTAAACTTAATATAGGGGCTTGATTTTTAAAACACACTTTTGCGTTGTATAAAAAAAAAAGGGTGGGGTTTTACTTTTTCCCGCCCGGGAAAAGTAAAATGAGCAACAAGACGGTGATGGAAGTCATCAAAAGTCCAGCCGCCATGTTAAGTGATCTGGCACCCCACAATCTCACCTTGGAGGTGCCGATTGCAGTGAGAAATGGTGTGCGTTTCTCATTCATTTAGATGCCGTGGCTGCAATCGCCAAAGGTTTAAATATCAGGGAACGGAGCTGGCTACTGGCAGTTGTCAGCTGCAATTAGCAGCCGGCATCTGCTGTCTATGTAGCAGGATTGCAGAGGAATGACTCTATGACGTAAACTTACATCATAGGTCATTAAGGGGTTAATGTCTACCAGAAATAAAGTAATAGGGCAGTAAAACCTCAGACTAGACGGGCCTTTGTAAGGTTTAAAGAGTACCTATCACGTCCACACCAACAGACAAAAATTGATAGTAGATGAAATTATAATACTTTTCTCAAATACATGTCATTAGCAAATCAGAGGGTTTCCCTCAGTGTTACAGTAGGGAAGGTTTTACTTTAACTTTGTAATGCAGGAGATCCTTATCTAGAAGAAATCCTCGTGTGGAATATTCCAACTGTGCATGGGGAGCTGAGGGCATAACTGCTTGTACAGGATAATCTGAGTCTCTCACTTCATACAGTACAGCAGGCACAGCACACTGGACATAGTGTGACAGAGGTTAGCTGTTGCTTCAGCCTCCTCCTCCATAGCATACAAGCATCTTTATTACGCTTCTGCTGATGTAGACTTACAGGCTTCCACCTGCACAGTGGACTCTTCCAGCTCAGAAGCAGTTACTTTGACACATAGTGATCCATCAAGCTGTCATGTGCAGACTTGGCCGACTTCAGAGCTGTCTTAAAGGGCTAGCGGTTTAAACTGAATTACAGGTGAAATGCTTTGATTTTCCTAATGAAGCATATTTGAGAAAGTGTTTGTAATTTAGTCTTCTGTTAGTTCATGAGGTTTCTCTGGAGATGAGAGGTCCTCTGTAAGGATAATAACTGCTTCCCTCATGAAACTGGGTAGTTGGCATTCTAATGCTACCTGAAATACTTCAAGCACGCTGGGTAGCAGTGAATCTTTAACGTTTAAAGAACTCCGTCGGAAGCCCATCGACCTCAGGAGCTTTTTTATTAGGAGCCTGCTGCAGCACTTCCTCTAATTCTTCACAAGTGATCAGCTGATCTAACATTTGTCTAGCTTCTAATGACTAATAACGGACAAATAAGTTTCAGTATTTACCCTGGAAGAGTAAAGCTTTTTTCTAGAATTGGAGCATTTACTATAATACTATCCTGCCATAAATTCAGCAATATGATGGGAAGATTTTTGCGCCGTTGTCTCTGTTAAAAAAAACATTGTTGGGCAAAGAACGGCTTATTGTCTGTCAACTTAAGCAGTTGATCATTTAAAGCTTGGTGAGCTCCCTCCCATGTATGTCTAATGCCCTCTGACGGCACTCTAACTTAAGCCTGTTCTCCTTCTGACACCCTATTCTGAAGTAGCTCAGCAAAGCTCCTCATTTTGGACTTTTTTTTACTAATTTCTCGCATGTACAGTACATCTCTATAACTATACCGTCCTTGATATCGGTGCCATGTTGGAGACCTGCCTGTAGGTAGCGTGTGCTTTCGTCTGGTCATCGGTAGAGATGGTCAATGTAAATGCCACCTGTTCCTGACACTTTCCCCTTGCTGCCAGCAAAGTCCAGGCATCTTGGTTGGCTATATAGCAGGCTATGTTACAGGATGGAGAGTGGGAGCTCAGTGTCACGCTTCCTTCTCACATGGTTAGGCCACGATAAAATCTCCTGCACATGTCTTTGTCTCAGCTATTTACAAAAGTGCTAAATATGCTAACCACTGCTATAAAACAACCCACCGCCTGATAAAAGTAGAGTGGATGAGAAGCTGCTTTGTGACTCAGTGAAACAGCATGGTGAGAAAACCCCTTTAAAGGTAAAAGCTATAGGACCATCTCGAAACAGCTTGATGTTCCTGTTACTAAAGTAGTACATATAGTTTAAAGGGTTATCCCACTTCTAACATTGATAGCATAGTGCTAGGATATGCTGTCAGAGTCAGGTGCTGGTCCCACCTATGGAACCTGCACCTATCTAGAAAATCCACTAAACCTTTTATGACAAAGGAATCCGTGAAATTTTGAAACGTGTAGGATCTTGTAAAACTTTGGAAGTCCTGTAGTTCCAATCAATGTTGTCACTAGTGTGGTGCTCTAGATTCACAGTTAGAACATAATTAGATCACCACGGGCCAGACATTCAGTACTGTTTCCCGTGTTTTGTGTGGTGTGCTTTATTTTTTTATCTGGACCAGTAGTTTGAGAATTTATTAGCATGCTGGTTAATTTTAGAGCACTAGAATCTAATTTTCTATGAGAAATACGTTAACCGTAATTATCTAAAACGGATTCTATCACAAAAAATAAACTTAAAATGATTAATATGTGATCTCTGTCTACCGCTTCAGTTTCAGTTAGTATGATGCTAGGACATCTCAAGTGTTTTCCAGCAGGTAACCTGTTGTGCACATCAGAAGTATTTTTTCCATTAAGTGAGCTACTGTGACATATCAAGTAATTTTCAGGTAGTAAGCTGTTGTGACAAGCTGCTTCTAGTCAGGTGACCTGCTCTAGGCTGGGCTAACACAGCTGATAGCAAGCGTATATCTATACGCTAGGTGTTTTAGAAGTACGTGCTGGCTAGCGCATACTTCTAAAGCGCTATGTTCCGGCCCCCATTCACCTTCGCTTAGCCCGCCGGGAAGAAATTACATTTAATTTCTTCCAGCGCATAATGTGCGCCAGGGAATATGCTTTAAAGTCATAGCACTCAATGAGTGTTATAATTTTACCGTAATTGCGTCCCATATTTCAGGAGTATTGCAGCGCAATTACACTCCAAAGTACGGCCCTCAGTTACGCCATGTGAACATACCCTATCATTACAAGTGATATCACAAATGGCTTTTATTCAGGTACATCACAAGTGGGTTTCTTTTGGGTATACTGGTGTGACATCACATATGTGATTCCATCAGTTTAACAGCTACGTTATGACTACTGTTTCATTCAGGTAAGCTATTTTAACATCATAAGTGGATTTTAGTCAGGTAAGCTTCTGTGACAACTTGACTTTGCTTCTGTGAAGAAAGGTAATGTGAGGTCACAAGCGGGTTTCAGCTGGGCAGGACTGGGCATTTACACTACTCACAAAAAGTTTGGGTTGTTTGGCTTTTGGTTAAAATTTTAGGATGAACATAACATTTCTTGAACTTTTTTTTTTAAATGCACTAAATAAGACTGGATCTTAACTTTAGATTGCACATGTCCAACTGTTCAGTGTTTCAGTACTTTTTGCACAACTTGCTGATCTATAACAAGAAGCTTAATGGCAAAATTCAGAACAGGTATTTGATCCCTGAATTGCCCAATAAATGTAGGTGATCAATTTGAATTAGGATTTAAACAGTCCTTCTCATCAGGGCCAGGACGACGGGTAGGCAGAGGTAGGCGATCGCCTAGAGCGCCTACCTCTGCCTGTCCCTAAGGGGCGCTGGCAGGGGCCCCGAACCTCCCGGGCTCCGGGCCGCTGCCGTGGGCCTGAAGCGCCGGCGGCCCCTGTATGTGCGTCCGCAGGACGCACATGCAGTTGCAGTTTCTGCGGAGCAGAGAGCAGAGCGCATCCCTGCTCCGACAGACAGTGTCGACCCGCTCACCTGAGGAATCGCTTGGATCCTCCGGTAAGCCACAGGGCCAACACAGCGGGGCTGCCAGGTCCTCATACCGCTGAGGACCCGCCGCGGCCCTGGAGCGATGTCATCGCGACGCTGCCTCTCCTCGGGCGCACAGCGCGTCATAGGTCATGCGCCCGAGGAGCTGCCAGAGGAGCACGCGGCCGGTAAAGAAGAGGAACGATGGGCCGGAAGCAGTAAGGTAGTATTAATGTTGTTATTTTACCTGAAGTGCCGCTATATACCCATCCTGACCCTATAATACCCCTGCCTGCTGAGCCCCTATATACCTCTTGCCTGCCTGAGCCCCTATATATCCCTCCTGACCTATAAAGCCTGAGCCCACTATAACCACTGCCTGCCTGATCCCCAAATACCCTGCCTAGCCCTATATACCCCTGCCTGCCTGAGCCCCTATATACCCCTGCTGAGCCCCATATACATATCCTCTGACCTTATACCCTTGAGCCCCTATATTACCCTTCTGCCTGAGCCCCTATATCTATATGCCTTGCCTGAGCCCCTATATACCCCTGCCTGAGCCCTATATACATCCCATATTCAACTGCTAACCCCTAAATCTATATGTTGCCTGAGCCCCTATATCTATTATGCCTACATGAGCCCCTATATACTCATGCCTGAGCCCCTATATCTATATGCCTGTCTGAGCCCCTATATCTATATGCCTGCCTAAGCCCCTATATACACCTGCCTGAGCCCCTATATCTATATGCCTGCCTGACCCCTATATACCCCTGCCTGAGCCCCTATATCTGTCTGCCTGCCTGAGCCCCTATATACACCTGCCTGAGCCCCTATCTCTATATGCCTGCCTGTGTGCCCTTATATACACTTGCCTAAGCCCCTATATACACCTGCCTGAGCCCTTATCTCTATATACCTGCCTGTGTGCCCCTGAATACCTGCCTGAGTGCCCCTATATTGATATACCTGCCTGTCTAAGGGGACAATATATACCTGCCTGACTGAGGAGAAATATATATATATATATATATATATATATATATATATCTACACACATGCCTGACTGAGAGGGCATATCTGTATACCTGCCTAACTGATGGGACGTATATACCTATAATTAAGGAGTTACTGGAAATGTGAGGACTCTAAGATATTTGTGTCCAAACCTGCAGGAACGAGTATTGGCAGGGAGCAATCAGCATGAAGGTGTGAACCGGATGGAGAAGAAAAGGGGAAGTGAACGACGCTGATCAGAAATTATGTCTCCTGTGAGTCACTAAATGTAACATCAGTGTAATCACTTATATTTCTGCAGAGCATCTACATACAGCTAGTATCTACCACTATCTGGTCACTGTATGGCGGTAATATACGTCTTCAGAGCCTGTGTACAACTGATAGTAAACATGTGGTTGCGTTTGGTACCAGGTCTGGCAGGATTAGTTTGATGCTTAAGTTAGTATTAGTTTTTAGGTCTTTGGTTTTAGGATGTTGTTTCTTTTGTAACAATGATGGCTCTGTAGATTTGCTTCAAGTATAGGTGGAATTATTGTAGTGACTGTTATTTAGGTTGGGATCTACACAGTCATACGGAGGGACGATTTAGACAAAAGCAAATTTGATCATACGCTGATTTTCAAAAACAGTGACTGGGAGGAATGGGCAGGAGCTAAGAGAATTGCAAAAATAAGTGACAGGGACTTTTTTTGGGGAGCGAGGGGGGGGGGGGTCGCCATTGCTGACTCGCCCCAGGGCACCAAAATTTTCCCTTTTCCCGGCCCTGCTTCTTATCATGCCATTTACATTTTGGCATCATAAGACAAAAACAACACCTTACAACTCATCAATGTCATGGTCAGCAGTATGGGCCACGGACCACCGCAAGCTTGGATAACCACCCAGGGAGCGAATCAAGTAGGGGGCCCGGGGGTTTCACCCAAGCCCGCCGCAAAGCAAGGGTTTGGACTTGCTCGGCGGGAGCACCAGGGCGCAACCCCGACGTGACTTGCTTGCGGGGGCAGCCAAGGTTTAGGGTGCAAAATCGTAAGGGAAACTAGTTGGGACAGGCTTTTAAAGGGCAGGACTGGTGGCAAAGATTTGTGGTCCAGGGGCAAGGCAAGAAGGTAGGTACACAGATATAGACGAACTGAAAAAGCTTTTTTAAAAGGCAACAAGGGACTAAAGATCCGCGGGAGACCAGGAAGGGGCAGGTTTAAAAAAGGCAAACGACCGACAAAAGAAAACCGGGGCGCTGGACCATTAAACTTAACACTGCTGTGAGTGGCGAGCCCAGGGATGCAGGAACTGGGCACGCCGATGGGACAGGGGGTCCGCGCAGGAGCGCGTGCCGCCTGGGTAAGTAAATGCTGGGTGACAAAGCTTTTGGAGAACGACGCATACCACAACCCGACATGCAGGTTGGGCGCCACTACAGCCACCAGGGCACGGAGCGCCTACACCCGGGATAAGAGGCGCAAGCAGGAGGCATCTGTGCAGTACCCCTCCACTTAGGCCTCTCCCTACTTCTGGCCTGAAGGAATTTGCGGGATAACGTTATGGCTAAATGTTGACTCTGGCTCCCAGGATCTCTCTTCGGCCCAACCTTCAGTCCAATGAGGAAATGACGCTCCCAGGATCATCTCATGCCAAGAACCTCTCTTATGGAAAGGACTTAGTGGCGTCAGTCTTCAGGAGTCGGTTGGTGCACCTTCCGGAAAAACGATTCGTAGACCACCGCTTTAGAAGGTAACGTGGAATGCGCTGGACTGCACGTAGGGGGAAGACGAAGCTATAGGGCACTGGGTTGATGCGCTGAGCACCGTCAAGATGGTCCCAGGAACTGAGGATCCAGTTTATAGCTGGGGATCTTAAGGCGGATGTACTTCGCCGATAACCACACCTTGTCTCCAAGAGAGTAGATTGGGGAAGGTCTTCTCCGTTTGTCAGCTTGCATCTTCATGCAGGCAGAAGCCTGTTGCAGGGACTGGCGTGTCTGATTCCAAATAGCCATTAGGTCACGGACCAGACCCTCCATAGCCGGCACTTCAGAGGGCACCGAGAGGGGCAGTAGTATGCGCGGAAGTTGTCCGTAGACGATGAAAAAGGGAGCGGCCCCAGCAGACTCCGAGTCTAAGGAATTATACGAGAATTCTGCCCAGGGTAACAGGTTAGCCCAGTCGTCTTGATGTGCCGAAACAAAGTGGCGTAGGTAGTTGCCCAGGACCTGGTTAACCCTCTCCACTTGTCCGTTGGTCTATGTTTGGTATGCCGAGGAGAAATCCAATTTGACCTGTAGCTGGGAACATAGGGAGCGCCAGAACTTAGAGACTCCACGGTCCGAGACAATATGCAAAGGGAGTCCATGCAACCGGAAAATCTGCAGAAGAATAGGTTGGCAAGATGAGGAGTAGAGGGAAGATCCGGCAGAGGGACAAAATGAGCCATCTTCGAGAACCGATCGGTGACTACCCATACAACGGTATTACCGGAGGAGGGAGGAAGATCCGGGATAAAATCCATAGCCACATGAGTCCAAGGGCAATTGGGGATTGGTAGTGGCTGAAGCAAACCCGCCGGCCTGAGACGTGTTGACTTGTTCTGGGCACAGGAAGTGCAAGATTCCACGAATTCACGAACATCTCTAACGAGATCAGGCCACCAATAGAAGCAAGATATCAGGGAGCAAGACTTTTGTACCCCTGGATGTCCAGCCACTCAAGCGCAATGTCCCCAACTAAGAATCCTTTTCTGAAGAGCCGGGCGTACGTATGTCTTGCCCGGAGGGATTCGTTGAAGATCTACTGGTGCCGCGGAGATCAGCTGTTCAGGAGGAATGATGTGCCACGGAGCAGGTTCATCCCCTATTACGTCCAAAGCGCGGGAGAGAGCATCCGCCTTGACATTCTTTTCAGCCAGTCGGAAATGAATGAGAAAGTCATACCGAGAAAAGAAAAGTGTCCAGCGAGCCTGCCGTGGATTTAGCCGTTGGGCCGTCTGAAGATAAAGGAGATTCTTGTGGTCGGTTGTAAACATTGATCGGGTGATGAGCTCCTTCGAGAAGGTAGCGCCACTCTTCCAAGGCTAATTTGATGGCCAGCAGTTCCCGGTTCCCAATGGAGTAATTCCTCTCTGCCGTGGAAAAGGTTCTAGAGAAGTAGCCACACGTGAGGGTCTTGCTGGTGGGTCCTTTTTGGGTGAGCACGGCATCGGCTCCCACAGAGGAGGCGTCGACCTCCAAGAAGAATGGTTTTTCCATATCAGGCTGAGAAAGCACGGGTGCGGAAGCAAATGCAGATTTCAATTTTACAAAGGCTTCTTCAGCCGCTGGTGGCCATAGCTTCGGGTTAGCATTCTTTTTGGTGAGTGCCACGATTGGAGATACCAGCGAGGAGAAGTGAGGCACGAACTGCCTATAGTAGTTGACGAAGCCCAAAAATCTCTGTATGGCAAGGAGGCCCACCAGACGTGGCCATTGCAGGACGGCAGACATTTTCGTGGGATCTGTTAGTAGACCCTTGTCCGAGATAATGTAGCAGAGAAAGGGGAGACTTGTCTTGTGGAAGAGACACTTTTCCAACTTGCCATAAAGACGGTTAGCGCGTAAATGCCTGAGAACTTGTCGCACATGGGCCTGATGGGACTCTGGATCCAGTGAAAAAATCAGGATGTCATCCAGGAAGACGACCAAACAGGTGGATAAGAGGTCTCTGAAAATGTCATTGACAAACTCCTGGAAGACTGCGGGAGCATTACAGAGCCCAAATGGCATCACCAGGTATTCAAAGTGCCCATCTCGAGTGTTGAAGGCCGTCTTCCACTCGTCTCCTTCATGAATCCGGATGAGGTTGTAGGCACCGCGTAGGTCCAGTTTAGAAAAGATCTTGGCTTCACGGAGCCGGTCAAAAAGCTCAGTGATCAACGGCAAGGCGTACCGGTTCTTTACGGTGATCTTGTTGAGACCACGGTAATCGATGCATGGATGTAGGGAGCCATCTTTCTTCGCTGTTGCGGCAGCTTTGCTCTAACAATTTTCTCCTTTTTTCACGATCGAGAATAAAGACACAGTGTACACTGGATTCTTAAATCAGATCAGATAAGAACAATTTATTAATCCTTCATAGCTCTTTTTATATGGTTAGATGATGGAATGATTTCACTTCCAACCAATCACAGATAAGCCAAAATCCTATGGGATGTACATTTTAGACCAATCAGAACAATTAACGTCATTACTCATTAGAATCTGCTGACCAGCTCATTAAGAATTGGCAATAATAAATAATTTAAATTATTAATCTCTAATGACATTAGACACAGATCAGATGTTTGTACAACTTCAGGATACTGGAGCACTGTGACCCAGTATCTCCCATTCTCTAGGAGTTATGTACATCGTATGATTTAAAAGTCAACATATTACATCTAGTCAGAATAAAAAGGCATATGATTCACTAAATGTAGCTTAACTAATTTCTGAGTGTATAAATCAATATGGTCTTTTTATCTAGTGCAAATATACTGAGCAGCAGAATAAACTTGCTATGTGTATTTTATCAAAGATCAGTTCATTTGCCTGCCAACCTGAATGACTGGCAAAAGGCAGAAACATGCATCTACAAATTTTGTCAAAAAAATTTCGAACAGATTCACAAAAGGCGGCAGTAAATTAAAATGGATTTCTTGATTACAATTTTTTATAACAGTTCCACTTCTTCCCCTTTTCCTTTTAATTACATCACCATTTTAATTTCAAAATTTTGACCCCGAGTTTATTCAAAAAAAGGTGTCTCTTGGTTCTCATCGCAGCATATTGATGTTTTCAAATAATACATTTGACCATTAGACCTTTTGGTCTCGAGCAACTCTCCTTGTTCCCAATACATTTGATCAAGATCCAGATAATAAGACAGAAAAATGTGAGTGAAGATGTGGGCTAATCCACCCATCCTCTGATGTCACTGAATCAATTGGCTGGGTTTAGTTAGGAGAACCCTTTACCTGCTGGGCCTGCATTATGCTCAACCTGAAACATGTAAAAATCTATTCTATACTGTAGAATCTTAAATCTTAATGGCATCAAAAATTCATCACTATGTTGTCAAAAAATGATCCTAACTATCAATTTTGTGTGCGTTGTTTATTCATTTTGATGAGTGTATGCATGAGTACTGGATTTAACTTGATCAAATGTTTGTGGGATTCCGTCCTTTTTTTATTATTGCATGTCTTGGTCAGAAAACCTTATGTGCCTAAGAAAAAACAATTGTTGTCCTGAAAAACAATATGGTCACCTCCTAAATTAGTGAATGCATTGTAGAAATAAAAAGTTTATAGTCTAGGGGAAGAACAATTAATATGTTTAAGAAGAAAAGTCCTTTTAGTGCAAAATATATGTTAAAGTGTCCCAAATCTATGGGAAAGTACCAAATCTGTGTTTGTAGGTGCGCTCCAAATTGCATTGAGAGGTGTTGAACACTGTACCAAAAAATGTATTGATAACTTGGGGTTGTTTTTAAAACTAAATCTTTTTAACATAGAACTGTAAGTATAGTAAGGAACTGGTTTTGTAGCCTCTGAAAGTCATGGATAGTGAGTACTACAGGTGTATGTGTGCATCTCCAGTTAGTCTTGAAGGAATATGCGTTTTGCTTTATTGGTGCTTCTAGTTGAACTAACTTATTGTATATTTACTCTAAAAAGTGTTTGTTGATTACGTGTAGCATCTAAGTTTTCATTTACATCATTATTAACGAATTATTATCTTGTTAAACATTTTTATTTGCAATAATCTAAAATGTATACAGCGTGTTACTCTCCATCCTGGATCTATTTGAGTAGTAATGGCATCTCACATATCAAATCATGTAGGCTTCTTGTTATATTCTTCAGCTCATGCTAGAGCCATACAGTCCTGTGCGAAAGGTAGCAATTAGAGCAGCAAGGAAACCAACGTTTGTAGTTTATTAAGAAGGAGAAATATATTTGTCTTCTTTTAATTTCGCGATGGTACTGCGGTCATCGTTTGACCAAGCTCGGTGACGTATGGCAGAGCACTTAAGGAGCAGTATGAACTCAGAATATCATTCTGCTGTTCTCTTTCGGCTTGGCAAACCGAAACCGTTGCTTACTTGTCTTTCTGATGGATAAGTTCCAAGCACTGCAGTGCGTTGCTTGGATATCAAGTCCCTATTCCATTCAGGTTTTCACACTTGGAAGGGGTTGGTCTTCAGGACTTGTTTACTTGTGGACCTGGCATGGACCTTCCACCTTTCTGTAAGAAAACCAGAACATTAAGAACTTACAGTTCAAAACACGTTCTCTTGGACGTTTTAAACAAGCGAGAGTTAGGAACAAAATTGCAGGTACCACTTGGAGATGTAAGTCTCTCAAATTGTATTAGAGTTGCTGCACATTTATCCACCGTTTGGAGTTGCTGATCACAAAGTGTTGTTGAGTTTCTCTGGAGGTGAGGAGTGAGTGATTTAGGATATTTTTCCCATACAGGAATCTTTCATATAGTCGAAAGTTGCTAGTACCTCTCGGGGGTGGTATGTATTCATAAAAACAAGATTGGTAAGACATATGCCGCCACCTCATATTGTCTATTTGCAAACTTTGGGCTAAACTATCTTTTGAGATCGGTAATACTGATTTAACATTCTGTTTCTTTTTTATCTAGCATTAAAATGGTGGTGTTAAGAACATATACCAGTGAGTGCAAGTAATCACTGATTACTTGAAGCAAACCTGGGTACAGCTTCAATTATAAACACAAACTCTAGACAAGAAATAATCTTCCTACCTTTGGTAGATTGTCTTCAGTAGGATCTGGAAAAGGGCCCTTGGTTGATGGGAGGTGTGTGAGTAAAGCTCTCACCTGACTCCCCCCAGCCACTCTGCTGGAGGACCATTCTGGCTGGGACAGACAACTTCCGCTTCCTGCAGTGAAACCTTGTGAGCGCCAAGGTTGTGGAGAACCAAATTTCTGCCTCACTGTCTGCCCAACAATGGGATCTAGCTTCAGCTGCGCTGGCAGGAAATTATGGGGTCTCTGCTTTCCGTTCTCTGTCCATAGACCATCGAATAGCTGGGCACTACCTATAACTTCCATGGGACCTTCCTATGGATGAGCAAATTTGGAATACAAAGTTTCAAGTAAAGACCAACGTTTTTACAGACATTAAGTTAATACAAGGCATTTTGAAGTATGTGCTGTAACATTAAACTAAAAGCTGTTTACTTTCAGAATAGGATTATCGAACTTCCGGGGCGGAGCTACGTGTGTAGCAGCATTTTCATTGAGATCCTGTTCCGAGACTAAAATAAGCTATTTTGGGCAAAATTAACGCCCATGACCGCAAAGACTGTTGAAATAGGACTTCATAATTGCTCATGCCCGAGGGGACAGGACCGAAGGCCACTGACTCATTCGGTATATGAGCACTATTCACCGGATAGTGAAAGCTGGAGTTTTGACTCCGTATTAACCACGAGGCTGTGACACATGCCGCTGTGGGTCTCTGTAGTGACACCCCGCCCTGGGAGATCTAGTAGGCGAGAAGTGCCAACAGAACCTGCCATAAGCTACGGCACACACGGGGAATGTGTAAGTACTTCTGACGTCCCAGTAGCTGCAGCGATTTCCTGCCTGGAGAAGTGTTGGCCCGGAAACAGCGGTGTGATTGGCGCACCGAGAGTGGGACGGACAGGGCTGGTGCCCAGTATCCTGTGTGGTTGCCGCGAGGCCGAGAAGCGGCGATTGGGAGGTCTGGCCGGCTGTGTGTGCGCGCGGAGGTTGGAAGTTCTGACTGCGGGGACTGAGGCCCGTGCACCTTCTGTACGAGAGTGGCAGGCGGCTAAATAAGGATCACGCGCGGGCGCAGTATCATCCCTGAGAGGGCGGGTGGCCGCGGCGGGTGCCCAGACCAACGTTAGAGGCGGTGACTAAGCGTTGGGTTTCGTGGGTCGAGCTTGGTATCAGGCTGGCGGGGGGGAGAGCCGGAGGAGGGCCTGAGGACTGTTGGGGACTCTCTTTCAAGCGGTCGAGGGCTGACACGCGCCTGGGTGGAGAGCTCGGATCGTCATATTGGCTTGAGGCCTGTAGCGACTTACACTGATCTAGAGAAACGGAGGGCAGCGGTGCTCAACCCCGGGAGGCGCGTTGTGTGGGGGTTCGCCTCACACAGCTGGGGGGTGGCTTTCAAGAACAAGTCGGAGTTCGCTATAGAGAGAGTGTGTCTGACTGGGATATCTTTGTTGGGTCACCATCTCAAACGAGGCTCCCGTGACAGCTGGGGAAATTAGCCGCCATATGGCTTTTGGTGTTGGCAATCAGCACGCAGCTTGTGGCCCCCAGCCAACGGCCCCGCATCCTGCCTGCCAGCCAGCGAAATCCTTGGACGATGGCATACTCACATATAAGGGGAATCACTGTAGCTTGACGTGCCCAATTAATACCATCACGAACTCCTTTGTGCGCAAGCTATGGCTACTCTGGGCACGCTGACACAGCTCTTTCTGTCATTACCAGACTTTGTGGCTTGTACCTCTATATCCTGAACCACTTCTGCAGGATTTTGAAGGAGTAAAAGTCTGCACACCCTAATTCAAATGGGATCTGATTGAAGGGGAGAACCTGAGTGTAAGAAGAATCGGAGCTGCTGGCGGGCCCTGATTATACTACCCTGCACATGGAATGATTCGAGGAAACGGACGCGACGCTTAGCGGACACTGCAGAGGGTTGAATTTCCCCCACAACCCTGCTTTGAAGGAAGGTATCAAGCGGGCATACTGGCCAATGTGGGAGCTTGGAGAGCATAGGGACTGGCTGACTTATCTTGTTATCCCTTGCTGGTGTTAACATGATAGGTGTGCTGCTGGAATTGGATGTGGTTTTCTACTTTTTCTAGCCAGGTGTTGTGGAGCGCCTCAAACACCTGTAGGCACAGTTTAAGGTAGCATAGAGGTGTTCCGATACGTTATTGATATGTGATTCGTAGACAATCTTCTCCCCGTCTCTACCGAAATATTGTCAACACTCTCAACTCTTTTCGTCCCCATCTTGTAACGGAGGGATGGACAACTATTTATCCAAAAAGCAATCAAAAAGGAATAACGCCAACACGTTCTTCACCCACGGTTGTACAGACCACAACAACATGCTCACGAGGGCATCGAACACGTCAAAGGAAGCCCCTAAAACTCCTCCATATAAATATGGCCCCGATTTTGGCTCTGGGCAACTACCCAGGCGGCCGTGATGGTGAGCCCTGCTTCTATGGTACATACCTTAGGAGAGGGAACATGCCTCGTCAAAGGCAATCTCCCATCTAGCGCCCGACGGGCCCCACCACAGGACAATGTGCCATTTAACCCTTGCCGCCATAGCACCAAGAGGTCTCCAAATTTGGATGTTGCACCATGATGGATAAATAAGATTTGAGGCTCTAACACTATGATTAACTCTGCATTAACAAACAATTCATGATTAACAGCTACTACCACTGAAGAAAAACTAGTGGAGCTTGAGAACATAGGGTGGGCTTTTGTGAAGTCACCAATTACCAATGTGGAAAAACAATCTATTGCGCAGTAGGGAAAAATATGATGGCGAAATTTAAGAGAACGGATCGAAGATCTGGAAATCGCAGCAGGAGAGGAAGAATCTCGGCTTTGTGGGAGATTCCAGAATCCATCAAGGCTGAATAATCTGATTACCTTTACTCACAGATATACTTCCCAAGACTTAGATATCGTCGTTCCCACAGACTAAAGTATGTCATTAGAAAGAGCTATAGGCTGGGACCGGCTGCGCCCCCAGAGGCTAGGATGGGGAGGGGAATGCAAGACCACGCCCGGTGATAGTATATACCTCAATTGGGATTTAAGGCAGCAGGTGTTGAAGGGTTACTGGAGGCGTGAACACTCTTATCATTGAGGGCCTTAAAATCTGTTGTTCCAAGATTTCCCTGCAAGTGTAGCCAAAAAGAATTAAGACTGTTCACACCAGTCTGCATGGCATATCCCATGGGCAGGCGATCGTTTTAAAGCTCCTGTACCACGCAAAGATAAAAGTGCAGGTGGAGGGATGGCATATGTTTTTTTGAAGACAACGCTCAAGCTAGGCGACAACATTTACTGTTTGAGGAGGGTTAGCTAGAAGCGTATGACCATTGTAGGGAGACAAAGGGAAATTTTGGCATAATCTAGTGATCTGCTGACTTTTGCTGCGTGCAGCTATTGGACACAGACTGACGGTTTGGTCAAGTTTAACGACGATTTGGGTCCCAATTGTTAACATTGTTATTGTTATTAATATTGCTGACGATTTATGTGCCTGTTATCCCGGGTCTGGCCCTACAGGTGGGGATGGATATACAAAAGGTTGTGGATTTCCTTGACCCCAGATGGCTACAAAGAGGAAGTGTGCCCGTTGCTCGCTGGGGACAATGGGGGCATTGGTATTTTGAAAGAAAGTACACATCTTACGAGGGTGATTAGTGGTGTAACATGACGGGCAGGGCTCGTGGAGTGAGTCACAACGGAGGAGGGAACAATCAGGATGATTACTTGGAATGTGGCGGGACTCAACACTCCTATTAAACAGGAAATGGTAGTGAGCGTGCATCTTAACGTTTCAATGCCTAGATGTTATTTTCTTTGCAAAGAATACCATTGGACGGAAGGGATAACAAGGTGGGTCAACTGCGGTGGCCATTTTAATTTCGAAAGGGTGTTGGATTATCTAATTAGGGGAAGAGCGATTAAAAAGAGGAAGGATGGAAGATACTTTATCGCTTAAAATATCCGCTAAAGGGTATATACATACACAAATTTGTAAATGTATATGACCCTAACCTAATCTATCACCAATACAATTTATTCGTCAAGCTAATCTCTTTTCTAGCATCCAGGGCAGGACACGCGAACGTTTAATCTTGGGTGGGACTTTTAACGCAACTCACATGTTCCTTCTCTAGATTAGATCGGCAATTAGATAGGACACCATCCCAGCGGCTAGGGTAATTTTGGCTGGAAGACGACATGGCTTTGTGATCCTGGCGCACCCTAATAGGGGGCAAAACGAGTTCAAACTACTTACCTCCGCGGGTAAATAAAGTTTCTCGAGATTGTTATTTTCTTATCTTCCTCTGAAAATTGTGGGAGATGGTCTTGGAATATAAGGTCCATACATTGCTAATATAGTATCATTGTCCCCAGTCACGTATGACTGATCTCAGCGCTCAACACAACAAGCCAAAAGGGCCAGATTTTGGCGATTCAAGGGGGATATTTGATGCAATCCTGTGGACTTCATGTCCTTCCTGCAAGTTCCACTGGACTTAATACGTGGTTGATAATTAGCGCCACATCAGGGAATGCTCCTTTTTTTTTTGTTCTGGGCTGCTGCAAAGGCTGGTAATAGGGCCATATCATTAATTATGTTGGCAAGCAAGAAGAAGAGAGGCTCAATCAAATTTGAAAAAAATCTTGCAAGACAAACACTGCTGTTAGCACAAAGGGAAATGGCGACCACTCCTTCGGACAGCCGCCAGAAATGGTCTACAAAGAAGCCAAAGCTCAGTCATGGACTATCTTTTGTACAATGTCACAGGCTATTGGCTTGGTTAAGCTTTAACAAGATAGAGTCTACGGGGGCGTGAATAGTAGCTAGGTCGGATTGATGGCGCAATTGGTTAGGGCCCAACACCATTGCCAATAAACCCAAGTGATAGTTATTGAAAGGGACCACCGACACTCTCGACGCAATACACGGCGCAGGTCAAGAGATCTCCAAGGCTATTCGCTGGATTTTTTTTTGAGATCTATATAGAGAACCACCCAAAAAAAAACCCACTGACATGGGTAAGATATATTATTCCTGGATGCTGCATCTCACTCCAGGGTCTTAGCGTATGAATATGCAGGAATTTTTGGATAGCCCAAATCACGGATGAGGAGGTGAGGGAAGGCCATAGCATCTCCTCGTCTTATAAGAAATCACCGGTGGAGGATGGGCTATGGTTGTGAATTTTATAAATCTTATCGGTTGACTGTGACGGCACACATTGGTTGGCTTTTATAATGCAACGATACCGGGATAAGGAGAATGGAGAATAAAAAAAAAGCTATTTTCGGAATCGTGAACGATCTTGCTCCACCTATATGCGGCAAAGGTTAACATACTCAGGTTAAAAATTATAGAAACAAATAGCGTTAATCAATGTTGTATAAAAGCTTCATAACAAGAAACTTTTGGCGACTCGCTCTGGCTTTTCTACCATGATTCAGCACATCCGGCAAAGAAGGGCTTTTGTATCAGGGACGGGTCAAGCAGTTAAGAATACTTAGGAAGGTGAGTGGGCCCGGGGGTGACGGTGAGGGGCCTCGGGACATTCTTCGGAAGTCTTGATGCTTTTTAAGCCTAGATGCCGAAAGGCCATTTGACAAGGTTATTCAGTGGCCATTTCCGTCTGCGACCTTGTTAAGAAGAAATTTCGGCTCATGTCTTTAGAAATTTCATTTCTTACATCCGGAAGCCTCGTCCTCTCTAATCCTTCTAATTAATGGCCAATTACAATCACACTCACCCATAGACATGTTTAGGGTACTAGGACAAGAGTCTGTCCACTATCTCCATTGCTCTTTGATCTCGCTCTTGAACCGCTAAATTGGTATTACCTAAAACCTAGTTCGGCCACTGATGGGCATTCTGGCTGATTCCCCGATCTTGGATATAAGTGGCATTTGCGGAGTCTTTGTGATGATAAATTTTGAAAAAACCAGCGACACAACATGCAGGGTGGTGACTGCGGGGGAATGCAGGAGTGGGCTCATTTCAGGGGTATTATGTTTATCATGGACAAAAACGATGCCAGTTGCTCGGGGAACACCGAACCCTAAGTGGTCAACCATTTACAAGTTTTCTTATTGGCTGTAAGCCAAAATACCCTATTTGGGGGTATCAATCATCAGGCTCCTAACAGTCTATACAAAGATAAAACATACCCTCTATATAACCTCGCTGTAAAACACGAGGCTAACAGCGTGCGAGCAAATATCCGTTTTGTCATATGTGGTAGGGGTAAAATTGGTCCAAATTGGTTCGGAATTCACAAGATACTGTATCTCCTTACAATCCATTCCACTTTATATTCAGGCGGTTAAGGATGTGATACGCATGAATGCGCTCATTCGCCCGATTTATTCTGGGGCGGTAAAAAGGCCTCGGATTCCGCTATAATTTGCTGAAGCCCAAGGAACAACCGGGGATATTAACTTTACGAACATGTCGAGCATTCAATGTGGGCCGCGATGATTAGTACTCACACATGGAAGTTGATTGGTTGACAATTTACTTCAGTATACACAGACTCCAAGGCGGAGCAATCGTCTCTAGGGAGTTTTTTATCTACATAGCAAATTTTTTCATGCCATCTGCCCATGCATCAAATCCATGAACAGATTATAAGCCAATTCAATCGTTATTTTCAACATGGTGGCGGATGGCAGAAATTGAGGACGCTACTTGAGGCTACATACCTCATGCCTCTATGACTTCGTACATTACAGAGGTAATCCAGATTACCAGAATGGAACTCAACATAGGGCTTATTCAGGTGGGTACGGAAAGGGGGAATTCCTATCGGTATCGATTTTAATAGATGCAAAAAAACGCATAGGTCTTACAATTGAGGAACTAAGAAACTAAATTCCGGAGGCAGGGGGTATAATTCGTCCTTATTTTATGTGCACCGCAGTTCACACCCTAAAGCTGATTTAACACTTCACTGAGGAGAGGAATGGATCCTTCAAAACGTAGGCTCTTGCTCTAGAAATGACAACTGAAAGGGGGTGATACCCACTATTACAAAGCTTTACATACACCAATTAGAATTTTCAGCTCAACTTTTGGCTCTTGCGAAATGGGCGGGAGATGTACCTCAGTCTGGAGGTCTACACTTCTGCACAGCGTTGACCCACAGTCGCAAATTCTAACCTCAAGTAGGCTACAGGAGATGATGGTACCTCACAAGTTGTACAAATGGGCATTACATTACCCCGGTATGGGGATACCGCATGGCATTTTTTGACGGCTACAGATGCTTCCGATGTGGTGCTATGGAAGGGATATCTTCACTGCTTGTGGAGCTGCTACCGGTGATCAAAATTTTTGGGACCTGAGTGATGACTTTTTCAAGGTACGAACTCTGATTAACTATGTCCCAAACAACCCATATATGGGCCATTTTCGCAATGTAGATACCCAGATGAACAATTGTGAATCGGGAAGAAGGAGAATTATTTTATTGTTCTCACGTGGACAGGCGTCAAAACAAATCGTGAACACGATGGAACTCTTGACGTCACAGCGCCTCCTTTTAGATGTTCTTGGTGAAATTGTCTTAAAATTAATGAATAATTGGTTTTGGTGGAGGACTCCAGGCAAGGATGGAGAACTAATGTCAAAATAAATTTTTTCAAGTGCTGGGCTGTTTTATCCCTCTGCTCACAACAGAGAATACCGTGCTAGCCATCATAGAATGTTTTAGCTTTTAACTATTTGGGTCCAAGTGAGATTTGATTGGCGAGACTCCAATATAAGGGCTTAGAGATTTGGTATTATGCCAGAGGAGGTTTGGGGGGAATCCATGGATTAAGAATCCGTAAATTTTGTTGGTATCACAAAGTGCTGGGCACTGCAGAATAGGACAAATTTTAGGTACAGGGATATGGGCGTGACGCATAGATTGATCATACTATTCTAAAGGGGTTGCGGGGAGTGGGCCCGGAGATATGGAGATAGCACTTGTTGGTATGTTGTTTTTGTTTTGTCTGTTGCATTGTGCTTGTTTACAGTCTTCTTGTTCTAGTGACTTGTGTTTTTTTCTAGTCATTCAGTGAGACAATAGCGCTATAGCTGTCAGGATAGAAATGACGGTTTAACAATATATGGAAAGTAAAAGACCTTTATACGTCACAATGGCAACCTGTAATGTTCACACATATATACTAGGCTAGTTACTGTGGTGATATTAGCCCGATAGATTATGTCATTTATACCTGAAAAATGGACTAGAGACCGCGATGGGAGGTCGGACATGTTTTTTTATGGTTTAGGTTTTTCTTAAATTTGCATATAATGAAAATTCGGTTAAACTTCGGAGTTATGAATGTTGTAATATATCAAAATGTTGATATAATTTATTGGATGACACTATTTGCCAATAATTGTACTCATAACTTGTAACTTTAGTGTACTTTGTACTACCTGTAATTAAAGCACATTTTGAAGCAGAATAGGATCTCCAAATAACACAATAATCTATTTCTGCCATAGCTGTAGCTCAATAGTTTCTTAACAAAAACAAAATCATAAAATAAAAATTATAATAGGAGGGACAAAATGTGTACTGTCTTTACTCTTACGAGACAAATGCTTGCTTGCAAAGTAACTCAGCTCCTGGGCAAAATGAGAGCATACCTGAATTTCCATCTACAAAAGTCTGGGTACTCAAATTTTCTATTTGTTTCCCTCATATCTGTTCGCGTGGCAGCTGTTTATGGTATCGCCCCTCTAGTCTGACAAAAGGCCTATCTGACTCTCTAAACCTCTCTCTGATACCTAATTGGACAACACAAAATAACAAGGTTCATTTTTTAAAGCACCTGTGCAAGGTGGTGGATGATTGGATTGTGACTAGGGTTGAAGGAGAACAGACTCCCCTCCTCCTAGCACGAATTGGCGCCTGTGATTTAGGAGTTACTACACAGAGAGAGGAACCCAGACATTCTAATATGTGCCTTAAAAAAAACTGGACGTTTTCCCTTACAGAAAAATGTCAGCGCTATGGCTCTAGGCATGCATAATTCTCTCTATAACTGCTTCTAACTAGGTTAACTACCACTGCAGCTAGTATCTTTTGGGGGATTGTTTAGCACAGCTTGTGATTCCTTGACTTTAAAGGGCAAAAAAAAGTGGAAAGGGTTTGTGTAATTGCTAGGCCTTTGGCACCGGGGCTGAGGGGAGAGCTTTTTTGAGCTCCTCAAAAGTTTGGGTCCGTCAATGTATGTAAATGGTTCAGCCACAGAATCTTTGGTTAAGTATTAATTGTGGGTATAAGGACTAACATGAAGTAACCTCCCATTCCAAAGCTATTCGTTGCTGTTCTTCAGGGGAAAATGGAAAATTTGTACAGCGCTACTATGTTGGTAGTAGGTATCTGGGGGCTGGGTAGGAGTGCCCATGTAAGTAATGTAAGTCACCCTGTCTTTACATCTCTGTTTTTGTATCGGGAGACTTTATGTCCGTAATCTGCAAGAAATTCAAGCAGAGCTTGTGTCCGTAAGGTTTTTCAATTTCGCCTTTCATGGGTATCAGTTTTTGTGATGTGTGAAATTGGGATTTAAAAAAGAATTTTATTTGGGGGGTGTTTGTATTGCCCCCTCTGTAGAATTATATTAAGGGTTCTGAATTTTTTGCGTATTGAAAATACTTAGGATCTGTTAGGCTTTTCCTTTGGGGTGATCATTAACAATCCAGATACAGCAGGTACCCCGCTCCTCTGTATTTCAAGTGTCCCTTATGTGAATGTATTAAAGGGTGCAAAGAGGGGTGCCCCCAAAGCTGAGATTCCCTAAAAAAAATTTTTTCCAATAAGCTCAGTGGGGCATCTGCTGAAATGATTGAATGATGACTAAAATTGAATGTTTAGTTGTGATGCGGCTTGTGTGAGGGGATTGTACTATAAAATTGGTATTGTTTGCTTTTCCACTTACTCTAGGGTGATATGGTCTTTGTGTAGGGGAAGAAAACAGTTTTAAGAGAGACATTTTTAATTTTTATTTTTGTCCTAAAAGGGAAAAGATGCTTTGATTGCCTCTTGTTCCTGGAAAAAAAAAAATGTTATTAGTGTGAAAGAAAAAAAAAAATTTTTTGTGAAATAGGATTGTCCATAGTCAAGTTTTTCTGGCCCCTTTTTTCACCCGTTGTCATCTTTTGAGGGAAAACAAGTGAAATATTTTACAATATCTTACATGCCCTTGAAAAACACATATTTTTGCTACTTTTCCCATGACTCTTGTGGGTTTTTTAAAATCCTACTAGCCTAGCAAAAAAAAAACAACTACTAGCTGAATATGATTTTTTTTTTATCCCCTTTAAAGGGGTCATGTTGTTTTTTTGGTGGGTTCAGCTTCCCCTTTTTTTTTTTCCCTTTTTTTCCCTTCCTCCCTTTTTTTTGAATTTTGCATGTATCCCGGGCCTTAGTGGATAGGTACATTTATTTTATTTGGGGGGGTTTTAATGATTGTGTGGTGGGGGGAAAAAATTTTTAAATTTAAAAATGTTTTTTTTGTGGGGGAAAAAAATTTCCCAAATTTTTTTACATATATTTAAAGGTAATTTTAAACCCCAAAATTAAAATTTCCGGATTTTCCTTTTTTATTTTTTTTTTTAATTAAAATTTTTCCTTTTACCTGTATATTTTCGAAATTTTGTTTTAATGGGGAAGTTTTTTTCCCGACATGAAATCATCTTCAAAAATTTTTTTTCTTTTTTTTTCGCGGTTTTTAGGGGGGGGTTTGGTTAGGGGTTTTGATTGACCCATTTATCCATCTTAACCCCTTTTTTTTTATTTTTTTAAAAATTTTTTAAAAAACCACCCATTTGCCACTTCCTCTCCTATAGGTTTGTATTCCATTTTCTCCAAAATTTTTTTTTTAAGGGGTTCACACTTTTAAGTTAAAGAAATTTGTTCCCATTGGGGGGCTTTTCTTTTTTTTAAAAAAAAAATAAAAATTTTTTGAAGAATTTTTTTGAGAAAATATGGGTTTGTCCCCCGGCCCCTTTTTCTATTCCCGGCCCCCTTTTTTTTGGAAAAATTTTCTCTTCACTTAAAACCCCCCAAAAATTTTTTTTAACAATTTTCCTTAAAGTTTAAAAAACAACTTAATTTTTTTATCAATTTGCAAATCAAAATTTTTTTTAGAAGTAATAAATTTAAAAAAAAAACATAGAATTTATAAAACAAGAAATTAATATACTTATTAAAAAACCTTTTCAAAAATAATTTTTTTAAACAATTTTATAAAAAAAAAATTTTATACATTTTAAAAACTAAAAAAAAAAGGGGGCCTTATTAATATAAAAAAAATAAAAAATTTTCAAAAGAATAAATTCTAAAAAAAGAATAAAACCATTTACCTAAAAAAACAAAAAAAAAAAAGATTTCCCCCTTAAATTTATCATTTTAAAATTAAAACCCCAAAGTATTTTTAAAAATTTAAAAACAAAAAAAACTACAAACTAAATATATAAAAATTAAAAAATTTCTTTTAAAAAAACTTTTAAACAATAAAAAAAAAATATTTTTCCCGGGGGAAAAAAATTACCCCCGGATTTTTGTTAATTTTTTTTTGGAAGGCCGGGGGTTTTTTGGATTTTTGGGACGGACAAAATTTCGGCATTTTGTCAAAAATTTTTTTCCCTTTTTACTTCGGAATAAAACCCAAATTTCCTGGATTCGTAAGACAATGCAATTTTTTAATTTTTTCCTTTTTTATATGAGAAAGGGAAATTTCATTTTAAACCCAAACAAGATAAGAAAATTTTTAAAATTTACTTTTAGCCAAAAGAAAAATTCTCTTAACCCAAAGGGGAACCTTAAAAAATTTTAAAAAAAAAATTTAAATTATTAATCTCTAATGACATTAGAACAGATCAGATGTTTGTACAACTTCAGGATACTGGAGCACTGTGACCCAGTATCTTCCATTCTCTAGGGGTTATGTACATCGTATGATTTAAAAGTCAACATATTACATCTAGTCAGAATAAAAAGGCATATGATTCACTAAATGTAGCTTAACTGATTTCTGAGTGTATAAATCCATATGGTCTGTTTATCTAGTGCAAATGTACTGAGCAGTTAGAACAAACTTGCTATGTGTATTTTATCAAAGATCAGTTCATTTGCCTACCACCTGAATGACTGGCAAAATGCAAATACATGCATCTACAAATTTGTCAGAAACAGTTAGATTCGAACAGATTCACAAAATAGCTGGCAGTAAATTAAAATGGATGACTTGATTATCAATTCATATAACAGTTCCACTTCGTTCGCTACGAAAAAGAACCTGGCCCCGGCTGGTGAGGAGGACTTACGAATGAACCCCTTCTGAAGATTTTCCTGGATGTAGGCAGCCATAGCCTGAGTCTCAGGCAAAGACAGTGGATGGACCCTGCCCCGGGGAGGAGAGGTACCGGGTAGCAGGTTGATTGGGCAGTCATAGGGACGATGAGGAGGTAGTCTCCACTTGCTTCTCAGAGAAAACATCCGCAAATTCTTGGTAGGGAGCGGGGAGGCCCACCAAAGGTTTAGATGTTACTAGAGGAGGGGTGCCACCAGACAGCGCAAATAACAACCTTGTCCCCAATGCAAGACTTCGCCCGTCTTCCAATCAAGCACCGGGGCATGTTGCTGCAACCAGGGGAGACCAGAAGAATAGATGAGGATGACCGAGGTAACACATAGAACATAAGTCTCTCCTTATGTAGTGCACCCACCTGTAGGAACAAAGGTTCGGTACGGAACTGGACCAAATTGCTGAGGATCTCCCCACTGACAGAGGAGATGGCAAGATGTTTCTCCAGGCGGACCACCGGGAGATTATGGTTGGACACCAAGGCCGCATCCACACAGTTCCCTGCTGATCCAGAGTCTAGGAAGGCCAAAGTTTGAAACCGGATTCCAGGTCCAAACCCAACTAGAACGGGCATAGTCAAACGAAGAGAGGGATTGTTCACACCTTGGGACGCCTCTCCCACGTAGCCTAGGTGCATGCGTTTCCCGGATGCTGGGGACGGAGCGGACAGCCTCTGCGGAAGTGTTTGGGGCTGGCACAATAGAGGCATAGGTTCTCCTCCTGTCGTCGAGACAGCTCCTGCGAGGGGAGGTGGACCCTGTACACCTGCATGGACTCCTCTGCAGCCGGCGGGGTGGACTGTTGTGGTGGCCTTTGGAATACAGGAGCCAAGCGAGGGAGACGACGTGTCCTGGCCGACTCACGCTCCAGATGAAGTTCCTCTTGCCTTTCTGAGAAACGGACATCGATCCGAGTGGCTAGGGAAATGAGGTCACTCAGGGAAGATGGAAGATCCCTGGCGGAGAGGGCATCCTTAATCTGGCTGGAGAGACCCTTCTTGAATGCGGCACACAATGCTGCCTTGTTCTAGGCTAATTCAGAAGCCAGAGTGCGAAATTGTACAGCATAGTTCCCCATGAAGGGGGTTCCCTTTTTGCAAGTTCAGGAACGCGGTTTCTGCAGAGGATGCGCGGGCGGGTTCCTCGAAC